>JANHFN010005535.1:544905-561467 GCA_032468175.1 Toxicocalamus goodenoughensis
TACTGGGCCTAAGACGGAACCTTGTGGTACCCCACTGCTTACTTCCCTCCATGTAGACTTAGACCCATTAAGGACTACTCGTTGAGTACGGTTTGTTAGCCAGTTGCGAGTCCATCTAATGGTGGTGGTATCTATTCCACTTTTTTCTAGCTTACTAAGAAGTAGGTTGTGGTCTACTTTGTTGAATGCCTTACTGAAATCTAAATATATTATGTCCAGAGTATTTTGCTGGTCTGCTAATTTAGTCACTATGTTGAAGAATGAAATAAGATTGGTTTGGCATGATATGTTCTTAACAAACCCGTGCTGACTGCTAGTTATTACTTTACTTGTTTCTAGATGTTGCCAGAACTGTTTTTCTATTATATTTTCCAGTATCTTCCCGGGTATTGGTGTTAGGCTGATTGGTCTATAGTTTCCTTTATTGCTGAATTGCATGTATAAGCAAGTTTATGCTATCAGTGAGGGACTTGACAATAATTTAAGAGCTATGTAGACTGGAAACTGAAGCTGAAATCAGTTTCTTTGGCAGGGATCATTTATGTCATCACAGAGGACTTAGGTTTCATTTCTAGTTTAGCTGGTTTGGAAACAATGTGTAATATTTGACCTTAATGGGCACTGTGCCATGTGAGAACTTGTATCAGAGTCCCCTGTGACAAACTTGTTTCACACTAGAATGACTAAACATCAGAAATAATTGAAAGCAAAAATATGTACCTTGTACATCCTGCTTTTCTGGCTGTTCCTGACTAGATCTTTGTCTCTTGTAGAATGCAAGTTTTGAAGTATTGATACGTACTAAGAAGGCTTCTGGTCCATGGAACACATTAATTCCTCACACAAATGTCCCTGTATAAATTATTCAACTAATTTGCATCCCATTTCTGATCACCTATTGTACCTATTATCTCAATTAATTTCTCACCACAGAATTCAGCCTTCTCTTTAAAATCAATTTCCCCTCCATTAATTACCTAGGCTTCATTACCCCCCTAAATTAAATTCAAAATAAAGTTTTACGGCTATGGTGTGCTGTTCCTTTTGAAATGAGCTGAATTGCTTTGGTTTTTATTTTTTCTTCCTTCTTGGCTTTCTTCTCTGTTATTTACCTCAGTGAGATTTATTTATTTATTCAAGTTCTATATAGCCACCCAACTCAACCAAGATGTTTCCTTTGTCTTTCCCTTTTCTCCCTCTTTGAATTTACCTGAACATTTGTAAGCTCAACATTTCTCCTATGAAGGGAAACAATGTGAAATCCATTTCTTTTCTATGGACATTACACAGAACAAAAAAGTCTCCAAAATGGGGGAAACATTAGAAATGGCATTAACTCTTCCAAGGGCATTTAAAGCCACACATCATGCTCATAGAAGTAGCTCAGTTTTTGGCTGGGATTATCCTCCTTTTCCATACTGAAGCATACTACTCTCTACCAAAATCTTCTAATACTACTCACAGTTGGTAGTTTTTGCAAAACGGGGGTCTTGTCTAGACTTTAAGTCTAATTAAAGAGATCCAGAACTATAAATATATTGACCCATAACTGCATGGAAAAGCCCTAGCTCTGATCCTAGGAAATTCCCATTTGGAAATCCACGAACAGAATGCTACATCAATATCAACTTAGCCAAGTGCACAGAGAAAGGTTAAGTAGGAATGTTGCAAATAGGAAGCCAACCAATCAACCAACCAACCAATTCTCTTTACCCTGATATAATTTATAAAGTAAGTACTTTACTGTATTATTGTATCTATATCTTGCTTTTCAGCTTTAGACTGTCGTTCTGATTTTGTGAGTAGAAATTTTTATGCACCATACACTTAGTATCCTTTGGCAATGGGAAATCTAAGTTGGTATTATATCAAGGCTAAGTGGGGATGAGATGGATACCTAAATTATTAACAGTGCCTGTTGTAAATATTTTCTCCCATACTGTATAGTTCTAAAGTACTATTTCACATTAAGATAGGATTAAGGTTTGACGTCAAGCACATTCACAAGTGGATCTTAGATATATTTTTACAGTAAGTAGAAATTGTGTCTGTAAAAATTGAGGATTACTTTATTTTTGAATGTAATCATCCTTTTAGACATTATATCCATTCTGGATTTGGTAAAGGACAACTCTTCTTTTGATTAAATGGTGTCTCTACTGATTGATGTTGATTCCTAGGTAATATTTAGGATGGCTAAATTCCTTGTGTAAGCAAATAAGATGAGGATATTCTCTATCTCTTTCTTCTGATATCCCATATGTGTATTGTTGGGATTAATGTTACATTATTTGGTTAGAGTGGGATATTAGATCATCATGTTTAGGTGCAAGGACAGACTTATGCAAGATCGGCTAGATAATGATTGATACTTGTATTCTAATGGCATTTTGATTCTGTGGGAATTTGGATTGAATAATTGCTAAAAGTACTCATACCAACAATTTATGGTCATTGTTTTCATTACTAATATAAAGATTGAAAAGATGTATGATTTTATCTTTATGTTCTGCCTTTTCTTTTCAAATATACCACATAATATCATGAAATAAAATGTATGTACAATCTTAATTGTTTGACTTTGTTTATTCCATAGAGAAACCAATACAGCACTTACAGTAATTAAGATATTTTTTCTGGTCTTCTCATTTTGTTAATGATATCTTATTGAAAGCTGAGCAGTAATTACTGCCCACTGAGGTACACGCTCCGAAGCAAACTAATGGCCAATGACCAATAATGATTACATTAGTAATTATCTCTTATGAAATATAAGCAAATAGGAAAAAAAGTCTGAAATTAAAACCAGTATGTTTGAAGCTAAAATTGTTTATCTTATTAAATAGTACTAAAATTGTATTTGCAATTCATCGGAAAAATATACAACAAGCTGTTTTTCCCAACTGAATGCTAATGCTTTACTTTTTCAATTATATCTTGAAAAATATTTCCTTAACCCACTGCCTAAGGAACAATTGAAAACAACAGGTGCCAATTTTCAGTGGTGATGCTGTTGTTCACATTATGAGGGATATAATGTTCTGGATATATATTTTAGAATATTTAAATACATGTGTCCCAAAATGTACATTTTGTTGTCTCATTAATACATCTAAAGAATATAATATTCAATTTCTTTCATGTAAGAAAGAATATACCTCTCAAGAGTAAAACTAAATTGAGGTAAATAGTTTGAGAATAAAGCAACTTTAGAAGACAATAACACTTTTATCTACAGTATTTGATAGACTGTAACTTCTGGTCCTCAAAGCATCAATATGTGTGGAACCATATAAACAAATAAAAGTGGAAGAATGGTATTTGCATCTAATTTCAATTTTACACAAAGAAAACATTCAGTTCCAAATATCTTATATGCGGTATCTTTGTCTCTAGATATGCTGCACATGTTTTGAATCTGAAATGTTTTCAGCTTCAGACACTTCCAGAAATGTCAGCACCTTTTTCAAACATGAAGCAAGGGTTTGAAACTCGAAACAGAGTGTTTCAAGCTCAAAATATTTCAAAACTGAAACATTTTGCATAATGTTTTAAATAATAAAATCTTTAGGCATAAATTTATTAGGGTAGTTGTGAACTATATTGGAAGATCTTGAACCTAGTATCACCCAACAGATTCTGAAATTCAACAACACAATAGATTCAAAAGTCCAAAACAAAATGACTCTCTATCCTGATGCTTGTGCCTCACCTATACAGGAAGTAGAATTATATAGTCCCACAGGCAGAATGAATTGCATATTTCAGCTACACAAAGAAACCAATCCAACTTTCATCTCCATGGGAGCCCTCCAATTTCTTTTAGTATCTGCTGTAGTCTACTATATCCTAGAGTATCTGCTGTTTCCAGTCTTTACCCAGGTTACTTGAGATATCACCTCTTTAGACCCATAATTTTAAAATATATTCAAGCCTTTTGAGAGGGACTTTTTCAAAAGCTTTTTGGAAGCCCAAATATGTTCTGCCAACTGGATTGTCTCTATATATTTGCTTGTTATCTCTCTCTCTTTGTCTTTGTCTGTCTCTCTGTCTCCCTGTTTCTCTCTTTCTGTCTCTCTGTCTCCGTCTCTCCCTCCCCCCATCTCCCTCTTCCCCTTCCTCTCTTTTTCTCTCAGCAGCAAAGAAGATGTGGGAGAGGGAATGGCATTGACCAGGGGCTCAATGGCTTCATCCCTCAACTCCTGCAAACTGAAAGATGGATGGGAGGAGCCTTATCTGGTAGCAGAAATTTGGAGAGACAACTGGGCATTGGCCAGGCAATGGTCAGACTGGGGCATCCATAGGATGGTGGACATTAAAATACTAAAGGAAAGGAAGGCTTTCCTCTTTACAAACTAAAATGCCTCTGTACAAAATCAAACAACTGAATAACACCCAACCAACCCCGAACCCAGTGGGGATTAATGTTAGATGCACATTCATTGATGTTTATGGCCTTTCCTGGAATTGCCTAGGTTGCTTCTCAACCTTGGCAACATGAAGAAGTGTGGACTTCAACTCCCAGAACTCCCCAGCCAACATGGCTGGTTGGGGAATTCTGGAAATTGAAGTCCACATCTGTTCAAGTTGCCAAGGTTGAGGAACACTGGTCTAGAAGCTTTTTGGCATCTCATAAAATTCTGAAGAGTATCTTTTGCTAACATTCACTTCACAGTGACATAGGATGCAGACTACCTGATAATTATCTTTTGTACTGTTCATTATAAATGTATGTTCTTATGGCCCTGTTTTATACACACATAGACACTGGAGATTTGTTCTTACACAAAAAAAAAACCTAGAAAAAAATTCTAGGATGCAAAACACAACAGCAAACAAACAAACAAAACCAAAACCAAAAAGATGTATTCAAGGCTTCTTTAACTATTTTCTATCATTTAGTAATCATTTTGGAATGTGTATCATAAACAAAAGTTGAGCCTCCAATTCAGATTCCATTCAAGACTGCCAGAAGAGATTTTCCCAGCCTGAGCTGTGGTAGGCACTGGGAACAGAAGCTCAACTAAGAACATATAGGCAGGCAGGGAACAATATAGCATTTTCCTTTCCCTCAGTGACACCCACATGCCAGAAGACAGGGCTATTCTCTCCATCTCTACAATAGTCTCTATCATCCACTTTGGCATGCTTTGTTCTGCTATCCTTCCACTGCCAGGTTGGCCTTTTCATTCAAGGTGAGAATCAGGAGCAATAATAACAGCATTTAGGCTTATGTTCAACCCCATATCCCTTTACAGCACTCTCTGGGTAGTTTACAATGTAAGCAATTACCCCCCAAAAACTGGGTCCTCATTTTACCAACCTCAGAAGGATTGAAGACTGAATCTACCTTAAGCTCCATCAGGATCAAACTCCAGGCTGTGGGCAGAGTTTGCCCGCAATACATCAGATGTTGGGGCTTGCAGTCGAAAACATGTGTTGGGCAACAGTTTGGGGTTGTCTTTGAAATTCTTACAAAAAATATTTTGGCTGTGGAAAGACTATCCTTACTGATTTTGCCTTAAATCTGCCTCTGAAAAGGAATGTTCTGTACTTGCTGTCGTTGCTATTTGTCTCAAGAAACAAACAACATCAGTTGCTCAAATGGAGTTATAAATCTGAAGTAATTGCAAGCAAAACTTGATATTACAAAGTCAAATGTAAACCTAGCATAATGTGTTTGTGCCTTTATATCTGGCAGCAAATTTGACCCAATATATTTTATTCCTAATTCGCACCTTAAATCAGATTTTCAAAGGCTCAGCTGAATAAGATATGCCTCTGTAAAGTATGTTTTAAATTAGGAGTGGTGGAATACTGTGTTTTTGATTTCAGGATGAAATGTATATCCCCTTGGAACAGAAAAAAATGCTTCTATTGGCTTCTATTCCTTCTCTCCTCACTCCCACCCTTGTCAAGAATTTTAGGATCCATAAAAAAGATTTTTTGAAACAAAAAACCTTTTTTAAAAAATCCCAACCTCCACATTTTCTTCTAGGTGCAAAGGAATGGTTTAAAAGGGCAAGCTGTGTTAGGCCAAAGTGTTTCTATAGGTTAGGGAAAGAGTTGAGTTGCTTTAGGAGGAAAGGAGGTAGAGTAAAAAAAAATCACAAGACTTCCAACTGGTTTTAATTTTATTTGTAATGTTCATGGGAACCAGCCACACATGCTTGGCTGAACTCAGGACTTGGATATTTGGCAGGTTTTTTATGACCCCATTTTGGCAAGTTTTCAAGATCTCCAGATTGCTTCCATTATCTGTGAATAAGCATGAATCACTAGTTTAATCTGAGTGGTCTGATACAACTCTGATTAGTGCTAGTTAAGAAGGAAAAGCAAAATAATATAAAATATTATGCTGAGTTCCACTGTATATCTGCAGTAGAAAAATCTTTTGGGATATTTTGGTGTAAATATACAATACAATATATAGGACTTCTCCTGAGCTAGCAAAGCAGCATTGGAAAGAGATTCTCACTGCATAAGAATTAAATCTACTCTCATTTTAACTGTGTCTCTGATGAAAAATGGCAACAGCAACTCTACACATTTTTAGGAAAGTTTGGAGCAAAGGGTCTAATAAGTTGACTCTAACATTTAAAAAGCATCCCATGGTTTTAGATGCCCTGAGTATACCAAGATGATCCTGAATAGAGGATTTCTATTTATGATCATCATTTTTTTTACATTGCAAGGTTCAATATTTATTATTTGTTAAATTTATTTGTTGGCTAATTCACCATGGGACTTCTCTAGGTAACCTACAACAATAAAAAGGAAGAAAAGAGCATAAACAACATAAAAATAAAAAAATGGAATAATAAAATAAACAATAAAAAGAAAACAATGAAAATACATCAATATGATAACATACAGATGGATTGGTGGAAGCAGAGAGCCAGAGGAGGGAGGTGGAGTATGCCATCAATTATGTCCCCCTCTCTGATGTGGAACTCGCAATTTGGTCTCCAAGCTAACAGGCAGAACCAGATCTTTTGGGTCCCATAGAAGGATAGGAGTATGAGAGCAAATTTTACCCCAGAGGGTAGGAATTTCAAAAAGGTGGTCACTGCAGCAGAGGAGGGTCTTCTGAAGAACTGATCATCGATAATTAGAATTCTTTGACCAAAAGGATCCATAGTAGGCCCTCCCTACTAGCACAATTAGGATAGGCTTGTTCTAGTAGGATTAGACAATTTATCAGGTAGCCTGGATTTATGTCAGTAAGGGCTTTAAAGGTCATAACCAAGATCTTGAACTGCACTTGGAAGTAGACTGGTAGCCTGTGAAGTTTGTGGAGAAGAGGTGTAGTATGGGCCATCCTAGAAACTCTAAAGACTGTTCTCACTGCTGCACTTTACACCATCTAAAACTTCTGAATAGATTTCAAGAGTAGCCACATGTAGAGTGCTTTGCAAAAGTCCAGATGAGAGATGACTAGGACTTGAGTAAGTGACGCAGGGAATTATCACAGTATACTTTACAGTATGGCATGTACTATTAGCCAATGATCAATCACAGCAAATCAGTCCTATTATCATATCTGGGCTACCTGTGTCAGTATATTGCCTAGCCAGCCAACCACTAACTATTTCTCTTGCAAAGATGAGACAGAATCAATAACTATGGCAACCTCCAGATGGCAGTTTCCCTTGCCTGCTTTCATAATGCAGCATATGCTGGAATGAGGTTGGGTGCAGCATGAGTGGATATCACATCACAAGAAAAAGGCACCAATGAATGTAGAAGCTTAGGCTATGGATTCTATATTGATCTCTACCACCTGGACCAGATTAGCAAACTCTTCTGGTCTAACATACAGACTGATATCATCTATCACACTGCTGCCATCCTCTGGCTTGTGAGTATCAGCTGTGTTGAATAAGTGAGCTACATGTTCTGGATGGCATCTTTCCAAGCATTTCTGATTATGCAAATTCCACCTGCTACCTTGATTATATGTAAATGACATTGGGGGGTTATTCAGGTGTTAAGTTATTTTACATGAAAAGAGTTGATAGAACAGGAAGAGTTGATAGTTACAAGGAAGATGTAAATCTCACTATCTTTGCTAAACTTACAGGCTGATATTTAATGAGGAAATCATGTATAAAAATTCAAAAATGATTGTTCACACAGAAGTCTGTGTTTTTCTATTTCTAAAATTTAGATCCTTCTTCTTCCCTCCCTCCCATCTTGTCTTCCTTTCTGCCTCCCTTCTTTCTTCTTTACTTGCAAAAAGTCACTCAATTTTACATGGAAGCAATATAATTGTACCATTTTTTAAAATTTTACTATTTTCATCTGAAGATAAGAAATATATTTTGCTTGTATATATCAGTGGTGGGATTCATTTTTTTTTTACTACCGGTTCTGTGGGTATGGCTTGGTGGGCATGGCAGGGGAAGGATAGTGTAAAATCTCCAGTCAGAGGTAGTATTTGTCGGTTCTCTGAACTACTCAAAATTTCCACTACCAGTTCTCCAGAACTGGTCAGAACCTGCTGAATACCGCAACTGGTATATTTTGTGATGACTTTGAACATGCCATTTCAAATGTCAAAATACCACATTTTGACTGGATGTTTCAAGGGCATAGAACTTGAAGTCTAATGCTTGTAGGCACTGCTCTTAGTGTCAGACTCCTTGTCCTGATTATAAGATTGAAAACTGACCAACTTCAAAACTTATCCCAAAGTCCTAGTATTATCCATAGCTATAAGAATGCACCTGGGTTTCACAGACATTCTTTGAGAAATAAAATGGCGGATTGGTGCAGTCCAGGATTTTGCCTAGTGGTATACCTTTTTGCCATGAAGATAATCTTCAGCAATACAAACAATCCTGATAGACTAGAAGCAGTAATGGGGAAGAAGCAGACTATTTTTCCTTTGGGTGAAGAGGTAGCTGTAGCATACTGAGACTGACAGAACTAGTTTTCACTCCGGTCCGCACTTTCGGCGGGAAGCCGGAGCGCTCCCATTGGCTGATGCTGTTTGACAGCCGGCTATAAAAGGGAGCTGTCAAACGGCATCAGCTGTTGTCTGCCAGCTTGCTACCTTGTTAGTGAAGCAGCCGCGGCAACCCTTTATTGCTAAAATAAAGAGACAGCTGAATTTCGCTCCGTGTTTGCCTCACATTATTCCACTGCTCCACAACAAATGGCAAATTTGGAAACACTCTGACAGACAGGTCCCAAAGTTTTATGGTCTGAGACATCATCATTTTTCTATATATATAGCTAAAAATCCTATGCACAAACAAAGATCCTCTGAAAAATGTGTCACCTCTCCCATCATTGAAGGATTGTGTATACATTATATATGAATACTATAATGCAACAGTCCCCAACATTTAGGGCTTGGTGGCCCAGCTATGGGACAGAAGGAAACTGGGCCCTGTGAGTGCCGAGCCAATGGTACACATATGCCCACAGTTCTTTCGCAATTAGCATGCTAGCATGCATGTGCACATCTCAACTGGTGTGACAGGTAGATCAGTGCACGTGTGCATGAGTGCCCACTAGTCTGCCACTTGCCCAAGTTGACCTGTGGACACATGCACTCCAACCAGTCACTCATGCGGCCTATTTCTAAGTATACCACCACCTAGTCGAAGCCATGGCTTAGGGTTGGGGACCACAGCTATAATGCATTTAAAGAAAGAAGATATTTAGAGAAGAGATACTGAACCAGTAAGGAGAAGCTCTATATTACTACCAAAAAAAAAAAGATAAACAGTGAGAGTGCTAAAGACACTGAAATAAAGTTTATAACAATATGTATATTAGTTATGGGTGAAAAGAAGAAAGACCTGGGGCTAAGGTGGATATAAACATGAGGATATGAGAAATGGTAAAAATAAAATGGGTCTCAATGACTCATAAAGGAACCAATAGTTCAATTAACAAGAGTATATTTTCTTCTTGTACATTGATGGAGATTTTCCAAAAAAGTGATGAGTTCCAGATATAAAAATTATTTTTTGGGTTTCTAGTGAACACCATCTGAGAAGATAATTGATATAATTCTAGTAATTTAATTGAACTGTTACATATTTTAAATATTCAGTTTGTTTTCCCAAAATATTATTATTTTTGTGGCAATATTATCAATAAGAAATGTAATTTTATCAGTGTACTAATCAACAAAACTCTTGGCAAGTTATCAGTTGGAAGTTCATATTTGTTACATGTATGCTTTCGGCTATTATTGCTGTTTAAATAAATGCTGAGTACAAACTTAAAGTATTACAAAGTTCAATTATTAGTTTTTTTGTTTGCTTTCTGAATAGAGCTCTTCAAATATTTGCCAGATGCTGACACCATGAGGTAATACGCAGTATGATTTTTCAAGTCTAGCCAGAATGCCTGCAGCTGTTTAAGAGCAATCAATGTCAAAGCAGAATCCAGTACTTTCTAATGCAGAATGACAACTGTAAAGCATTATCATTTTTATTACCACAGGAGGGTGTACAGTGCACATTATAATATTTAAAATCTATAATGGATTCATAGCAAGATTCTTCATTTTCTAATAAAGAAAATTTTCTAATAACTTCTTTGGATATTACAATATTTCCATTTTGTAATACTAGCAGATATTGTACTATTCAGGAGCTTCTGTTAAATATAAGAATTCTAGGAACAATTCCAACATATTTGTAGCTGAAACTATATGCTGCATTGCCCACAAATAATTGCAAGCATTTTAGCTAAATTATATGACACGGTAAAGGAATAGCATATCCTTCTGTTTTAAAATATATGTAAAATTCTGAGTGTTGACAGACTGCTCAGATTAAAATTAAAACCTAACATATATGTCATATATGTTTCCACTGACAATAATGGCATTTTTAAAAATGCTGACTTATTTGCAGATTTCATTGTAGCTTAAGAGTTACAAAAATCAAAAATAAAAGAGGGGCAGCTAATTTGGAAATGGATACAAGACACTCTAATGCACAGGTGTCAAACTTATGTCATCATGGCTTTATCATGTAACATATTTTCCCCTTTGCTAAACCGGGTGTGGGCATGGCCAGCACATGACACATCCGGCCTGTGGGCCACAAGTTTGAAAGCCCTGCTCTAAATGCAAATATTAAAAAAAGAAGAGAAACAATTATTATATGTAGCAATTATTCTATGGCTAACAGAAGCTAATGGTTCTAGTGACTAAGGCACTGGGCTAGAAACCAAGAGACTGAGTTCTAGCCCAGCCTTAAGCTTCAAATCTGGCTCACTGACTTTGGGCAAGTCACTTTCTTTTAACCCAACCCATCTCACAGAATTATTGTGAGTAAAAGACAAGAGGAGTAATATGTATGTTTACAAAGTAATAAAGGTGGGACAAAAATCTAAAAAACAAAACACAGCTAAGTAGTGTGGGAATATTATATGCAAATTGACATGCAAACTGGCTGAGCAATTCAGATATTTTAATGAAATAACACTGATTGCAAAGAAGTTTAAAATTGTGAACTGGATAGTAACTGTAGTCAAATTGCCCTTTCCATCCATACTAGCAGCCATCAGAAGAAAGAAGGGGGGATATTTTCCTTTAAATTCAGATACCCGATAAAAATAGGCCTCAGCAAATTTTCTTTCAAGCAGATCTTTCAAAAGTTTTCTGCTAATATTGTTTATTTCAACAGTTAACTTACTTTTGGTGACTACACCTTCTAACCGGATTATATTGGGATGATCAAATTGTCCCATGATGCTTGCTTCTCCAAGAAAATCTCTTCTTTGTTTCTCTGTGTAACCAACCTTCAGGCTTTTTATTGCAACTGATATTTCTTTTTTGGAAGGAAGCTTTAGGCGACCACTACATACTTCTCCAAATTCACCTGTCAGTAAATGCAAACAGAAAAGTTTTGAATTTCTAGCTAGAGATCATGACAGATTAACTGGCTCAGAAACCTACACTTTCAGTCTACGTTGTATACTCTGTGGCTTTTTACTCTTCTGGAATATTGCACATAGTCCAGATGTCCAATTCTAGAATCTGCCTGAAATATTTCTATTTCTTGAAATATGTATTTTATGGACCTAATGTAATGTCAATCTCTACTTTAGAGGTTAGTTGCAATATTGCAGCAGAGTAAAAACAGATGTTTCAAACATCTATTTTAAGCAAGACTTAAACATACAAAGTTTTATGAAACTTTTCTTTCAGTGAACAATGATGTTCAACAATATAATCAGACAAAACAAAAATGTTGTGACATGTGCGTGTAAAAATGTTTGTGCATGATAGTAAATTAAAAATAATCATTTTGTTTAAAGTGTCCTGGGAAGACTTGTTTTTTGACTGAAGATACAAGAGATAATATAATGCATTCAAGAGACCATAAAAGCAATAACAACAAAATGTACTAGTATTGACCCTACATGAAATCAAATCTCCCTGTATACTCTTCTAAAGTCAATATTCAAATATGAAAATTAAGTAAATGTCATTAATTTAGAAGAACTTATTGAGAATTGAAATTGAAACTAACATTATACAGGTTTAAGCAAAAAAAAAATTAACAAAATTATCATACTTGGAACAAATTATGTGCAAGCTTGGTGCTTTATTTTTAAGACTCTCCTAGCTATTTATATTAAAGTTTTAACACCTTTAACACCTAAACTGTTATCACTATATACCTATCACTGTGTTATAGTCAGAGCACTTTTATTTATAGTCTGCACAAATTTAGCTATTAATGATACAAAATAGCACAGTAAAACTACAGTCATTTTGAAGCTTGATGTTGAACAAGTGGGCTTTCTTTTTCCTGAAGTTGTTCTCCTCATACTGGTATGTAATAAATTATATTAATGAGTAAACATGCAGTTCAAGGCTACTTTTCTTGATATTTCATAAAGCCTGGTATTTTTTTTTCCAGAAGACTTGTACATGCTTAAAGCTTTCTGAAATCTGACAGGCATTTAAGTTCTATTATCATTTTTGGTTGGGAATTTGTTTGAATATGGATAATAATATTGTTCCCATATAAAAGTATTTCACACCCTTCTTTTTTTCATTCTAGTAGCATAGCACTAAATACATCAAATTCTAACCAAACACCTGTTGCCTTTGGATAGGATGTGTGTGTCTCTTTTTCTGTCTTACTCATATTATTCACAAGATATAAAGCAAATCCAAAGATGGTTGTTTTGTTATATAACAACTATGACATAAATTATTAGATCACTTATATAAATGTTGAACTCTATGTAAGAATGTACCCGTAGATGGATAGGGTCATGGCAGAAAAATGGGTAAGTAAAAGAATTAAATATAATTTGTATTTATTAAAAAAATAATAATTACAATGTTTTAATTGTACCTAAATAATGGTCTTCTACCTATCACATTAACTGTATAACGTGATGGTATTTACTGAAAATCATAGATTCTGGTTACCAAAATACATAGGTACCATAAATGTAATTTCATATTTTTGTTTTGTTTACGTTTAAGACAAGACTCAGTGCTTGGTTTTGGTAAATGCTTGGTAAATAATTCCATTAGTATATTCCATTACAGGTTGCAGTATTTTAGTAACTATATTAGGTTCATTTGTAATTCACTATTTATTTGTTATTTAAAAAAGTCTTGACTTTAATTCTTGCAAACATGTCATTTCTTGTAATGTAATTTCATCTATATTACACTAAGCATAAATAAACAAAAAATTCATTATCACAAATATTATTAGGAATGTAATGTTGTTAACAGTTTCCATTTGAGGCAACTTCAGTTCAGTACTGTTCTATCAACAGTGCTCCCTGTTTTAAAGTACTTTGTTAGAATATGGCATACATATTTAAAGTTTTATTTTAAATTATGTGATTAATGTGATTAACAAAATATGGGAATTCAGCATGTGAACTCACATATTGCAGTATGGATATAAAAAGGCAAACTTGCTGCCAACTTATGCCTGAATTCTAGTGATTACATGATATAACCAGACAGCTGTCTTGGCAACAGTGGAGAAATGTTTGCCACTGACTTCTTTTTAAATTGTTTGCAGCCTGATATTGTCCAGAGATCATTTAAATCATTTGAACCAGGTCTAACCTTGCTTATCTGCTGAGCATCAAAAAGGTCAGCCAGAGGCTGCCACCTGCTGAGACTTTATGCATTTACACTCTATTAAACCATAGGCATTCTGAAGATAGAAAAGGAAGCAAGCAAATGGGAAGTGACTGATGATCTGCAGTCAGATGAATATATTATTCAACATAGCCTCTTAGTTTCAGATATCTGTCATAGATCCAGTGAGATATTATGATCTATAAAAAATTAAAAATGTCTGACTTTCCACATCCTGTGTTTTAGGGACAGACTCTGCTCTCTTTCTATGACCCTGCTGTCCAAGCAGGAACACTAGAGCAGTGGTCGCCAACCGGTGGGCTGTGAGAAAACTTTTGTGGGCCACAGACAAATCTCACCCCCAGAGCATCCCCACAAAGCAATTAATCCAGGCTGTGCAGAAACACAAGGCTACATTGCCCACATTGCTCTTTTTTATAAAAAATTCAATATTTATATAAATATTTATAATATTTACATACACGTCATGCCCGTCCAGTCTAATGACCACCAAGCCACACCTACAAATTATGTCATGCCCACAGAACCGGTCCCTGGGATCTAAAATAATGAATTTGGTGGTCCCTGAGGTCCAAAAGGTTGGCAACCCTTGCACTAGAGGACTTTCTTCAAATTTTTTAAAATTTGGTTCATATTACAAGCCCATCTAGGAGCAATTTGTCTGGTTTCAATCTGAACTGTACAGGAATATAAGGTTATAGATGCATACAGATAAGTCATGTGGTATATTACATTATTTCAATCTACTGAGAAGATCTGGGATATTTCTATCAATTTAGGTGCTTCCTGTCTTATCACTTCCATTTTGGTGACAATTTGAACATGGAGTAGACGTAATTGTTTTTTCTTCCCAGTTAAGTATGTTCGAAATTGAATCCTTGTTCAGTAGAGTCCTTCTTGACATTTTTTTCTCTGTTCCAGGAAGACAAATGCCTTACATGAGCTGAAATCTTTTGTGATGAAATCTTCATTAGTGAGAACAGGATAATCTATCAATGCTAGGCTACATAACTCAAGAAGTAAGGAAGTAAAATTCATTCAAGGAAGCCTTCATGAATTTATCATTCTCAACTGTGAGAATATTGCTTTTTAGAAAACTTAGAGAAGAGCAGAGACAGGCCTGCCTCACAACATCCACATCAAAATGCTTTCTCTTAAATCATTCTTTCTGACATGAACTTCCATAGTTTAGTTAGACTGATTTTACGCAGAATTATGTATGAGTTCTTTTTGCATTGCTTTGTTCTTTATATATCCCCTTTTCTCTGCTCAGCCTTTTTTCCCCATTTCAGATTATCTAGAGATCTGCTGGTTGAAAAGTGACTTCTCATTAAAATCATTTCCCATTTTTGTACAAAATTGTAAAGTTGCACAGCTACTCCCTTCAGAATTGGGATATGGTTTGTTGAATTCTGTAATTCTGCCTCTGGCCATGCTGATTTCTTTTTTTAAAAAGCTATACAACTGGGCTGAAGGAAGAAATCCTTGACAAAAGTTCTAAGAATGCTCCAGCTGGACAAACTAGAGTGTGGCAGAAGGGTGACCTAAAAGGGTTGTTTAAATATATCATGAATTACCTAGCACATTCATGGTGTCCCTATTAATGGGTTATATTAAAAATATCTAAGCCATAAAACAATTTAAAAGTATATATGTTTGAATATTAATAAATTAATAAAAAGCAGAATGCAATAGCTAATTTAATTTATCTTAAAGTCTTGGGAACAAAATGAAACACGTTAAAATGAAATGGTATAGCATTTATCATTAAATAAATACTGTAACTGTTAGAAAGCATAAGTGTCTTTTGATCTGAAAACTTTTGGAGTTTTCCAAACTCAATCAGAAAGCTCATCCCATCTATTGGACTGAATATATTGAACAGATTCAGTCAATATCACTCACAATCTTTAGCAGAGAGAAATTCAATATCTTAGACTATACATGAGAAATTAAAAAAGGCCCCCAAGACATGCAGAGGAATGTCACCTTATACTTTCTCCTAAATATACTTAATTTCTTTTTTGTCTGTTCAAATTTGCAACAGCAAAAGGAAACTTGTGGTTGAACTGAAGATGCTAAAGAAAATAGCAGCAAGACCAGGGCTGGGATTCTACCAGTTCGCACCTATTCGCTAGAACCTGTTGTTAACATTCTAAACAGTTTGGAGAACTGGTTGTTAGAAGAAATTACAGGCCTAATCCTGTAAGGAAGGCAGGAAGGAAACATTCTGCTGTTGCTTACAGAAACTGCCTCTCCGTTAACTCTTATTACATTCTTAGCAGGACTAGACTTCCTGTCTCAGGAATGTCTCTGGAGTTTTTTCCCCCTCCTTTGCTGGTCCTTTGCTTGTGTGGAGTGACCATTCAAAGTTACAATGGCACTAAAAAAAGTGACTTATGACCTTTTCTCACACTTACGACTGTTGCAGCATCCCCACAGTTAT
>JANHFN010005535.1:561567-579466 GCA_032468175.1 Toxicocalamus goodenoughensis
TGTTAGCAAAGCAGCCACGGCAACCCTCTTTGCAACAAATAAAGTGACAGCTGAAGTTTGTTCTGTGTTGCCTCGCTTATTCTGCCGCTCTATAACAGTAGCATTACCTACTCTAGGAGCCTTTTTGAGATTACATAGTTTATTCATAACAGTCGATTTGTGAAAGCACCTACAACATATCCTCAAAATTCAAACTAAAACACTAGCCTATTGTTGAGACATACAATTTGACAACTGAATTACCACTTTTATTTTACAACAATTGCCCAAGCATGACTTTAATGTTTAAACTTGTATTATTATTTCACACATTTAAATAGGTAATACTCAAATTTGATTTTGGAAAATATCCATTGAAATTAATGATAATGTTTGAAATAAGTGATTTAAGCATTTAAGCACTTTTAAAGTCAATTTTAAATGTATTTGTGCTGGGAAAAAATTCTGGAAGTCCAATGAAGCTAATTCAAATTCTCTTTGGACTTGTAATGCTCATATTTTGTAGTGATGTTTGGATTATTTTTTGGTTATAGAACACCATTTCATTCTTCTGTTCTTTCTGAAAGCATTTCAAGCTTGGTATTCAAGAGCTGGCTGGATCATGTTTTCAAGGGCATCTGTTTCAAGCTGCAGTTGAGGATGGGGCCCATAATGCAGACTGCAAGGATCCACCTAGAATTGCTTGAATTAAGTCCTTGCACCTGGATATAATTGTTGTGCTGCTGTGCTGGGGTTTTCTTAAGCTACTGGTAAAACAAATTAGCTCATTTTAACTGGCATCCAGTAGAGAAGCACACAACTCTCCTCATAGAATGTTTTTCAAATAATTATTTTTCTATTGCCAGCTTTAGCTCATGAATATTTTTCTAAGACTGAGTGAAATTTTATTTGAAAAAGGAAATGGAGGAGAAGGAGGAGGAAGAAGAAGAAGAAAAAGAAGATATCTGATTGTAAACTTCAACATTAGCATTGTTTAGATTGGGATGTAATGTTTGTGTTGCTTAATTGTAATTCCACTCCACTCCCCAATGTACACAACATACAATCCTTTCTCAATTAAAAAATACAAGTCAGATATGTAAAACGTCACAAAAATCTAAGCAAAGCAAAAGCAGTCTGCAATATGTAAACCCTGCTATATATGATTCAAGAATATGAATTTGGTTTTTTCCCTCAAGCAATAACAATTATTTTTAAGGTAGAATGGGAAAGAAAAGGACAAAGTGTATTCATCATATGTGCTTGTAAAGTGTCATAAGATTTAATTTTGCCTTCATTATAGCTCATTGACTCTAATTTATATATTTCTGAAATCCATCAAAATTAAAGTTTTCAATCACATTTGATATGGTTTTTCATGTTCCTTCTTAATTCATGATTGTACATTGAAAGGTCTTCAGAGAAGACAATAGGAACAATTATCTCTATACATTTTAGAATAGATTATTCAAGAGCTATTCTGTAAGTGGACTTTAGAAGTAGAATCAAACTATAATATACATTTAAATTTATGTTGAGGTTACAGTTACAATCAGTTTCACATGGGCCGCAATCTTTCAGAAAGTGTTGCTGGTGGATAGGTTTCCAATCAGAGGGTCTTTGACTTGAAAAGATTCTCAGATCTCAGATAACATTATAGATGAAACTCTTGGGAGATGATGTATATAGGATTGGGGGGGGGGGCTATCAGTATCAGATTTATCATAAGTGTCAGATTTATCATAAGTATCAGGTTTATTACTCATTCAGGTCCTAGTCATCTCTTGGTTGTACTGTTGCAATGTGCTCTACATGGGGTTACCTTGGAAGAGCATTCAGAAGCTATAGCTGGTGCAGAGTGCAACAGTATAGCAATAGCAATAGCACTTAGACTTATATAACACTTCATAGTGCTTTACAGGTCCTCTCTAAGTGGTTTACAGCATATTGTTCCCAGCAATCTGTATCCTCATTTTACTGACCTCAGAACGATGGAAGGCTGGGTCAACCCTGAGCCTGGTGAGATTCAAACTGCCAAATTGCAGGTATCTGGCAGTCAGCAGAAATAGCCTGCAGAAATAGCCGCATTGTAACCACTACGCCACTGCAGATCTTGGGCAGTTCTTGGGCCCCAAGGGTGCTCATGTAACACCAATGCTCTGTGAGCTGCAATGGCTGCTGGCCTGCTTCTGAGAGCAATTCAAGATGTTGGCAATCATCTTTCATGACATTGGTGCAGACTACTTGAAGGACTATCTCATCACAATGGGATTGGTCTTCTCCACTTGTGTCAGCAGAGGAGGCATGCTACAGACCCTGTCGACCTGAGTATTCAGCTGGAAGAGTCCAGGACAAGAGCCCTGCCATTGCATCTGCCCTTTAGAACAGCTTGCCAAAGGTGAGGTGAGCTCTAAACCTCCTGACTTTCAGTAAGAACCTAAAACCTGACTCTGCTGGTTAGCTTGTGGCTTCAATGGGGGAGCATTATAGTGGAGGTTGATAGATTAACAAGAGATCTTACCTCCCCACAATCCCACTCCCTCTTTCCCCATCTTTTAATTGGGCCACAGTATCTGGTTTTTTCACAGTACTATGGCCCAAAACACAAAACATTTTATTTTTGTCTTTTATATAGTTTTTGTCTTTTTAAGATTGTAAGCTGCCCAGAATTATCCTGTGGTAAGATGGGTGATCAATAAATTTTCTAACAAACATCTAAAGAGAAGTTCCTGGACTTTCAACATAGCTTGACAAAACTTGAATTTGGATTAAGGCTGTAAAGTACCTGACAAAGTTTCATAATAATCTTTTATAATCTTACATAATAATTATTTCACATTATAAAGAAAGCTCTAAAAGACTTGAATGCTCTTTGTCAACATGGAGGTGTAATTCCCTTTTTATGCCCACTGAAAATGAATATCAAATGGGCATGAAAGGGACAAAATTATGATGTGTTTCATGACATCATAGAAATGACACAATTTATATATTTGGATTAGATGTCAAGGCTGAAAATAAAATGTCCTTATGTACTGGTGATGAGCAAATGTCACCCCCATCTTCAGAAAGGGGAAGTATATAATCCAGACCTATCACCTTGATATCTACAGTTGGTACATGCTTGGATTATTGAACAGTATAATTATGAGCAATTGAATAGGAACCCTTAGATTAATAGGAATCATCTTGCATTTTGTTATACACAATTTGGACCAGACTAACCTTATTTTTTTTTGCTAGTTATTAGCATTGAAGATCTGGACATAAGCATAGTATATCTGCTATAAGCATAGTATATCTTGACCTCACTAAAGACTTAAAAAAACTTTCATGATATAGTCCCTAATAAAGTGGGAAAATGTTGGCTAATTGACCATTTAATACTTCACTTATAGATGAATTCACAAGTTGTATAATCACACCAACATTAGTGAAGAATTGGAAAATAATTTTAAAAAGCTGTACACAGGCATGAACACTGGGCTGAAATGAATAGAGTAGCATTTCAAAGGAAGAAATATAAATTTCTGCACCTGATAGGAAAAATGTATGATATGATTTAAAATAGGGGAGGCTGAGATTTGCAGTGATATACATGAAAATCACAATCCTTTAAAATCACAAATTAAATATGAAGCAGCAAGGTGATACAATTGCTAAGAACATAAATGGTATCTTGTGATACACAGAATTGAGATCAGGGAACTGATTTTTCTATACTCTGTTCTGGCCACAGCTCTTCTGAAATATTGTGTCTATTTCTGAGCATTACATTTCAAAAAGTACAATGACAAAATTTCAGAAGAGGGTTACAAATAAAATTGTAAAGGGTCTGGAAACCAAGCTGCATAGGGAATGGTTACAGATCTGGGTACATTTAACCTACATAACAGAAAGAGATGGCTATAACAGTTGTCAACTAGTTAAAGAGTTGTCACATATGGTATAAATTCAGATCAGCACATAGGTTAAGCAGTTTAGATTACTTTATCTTTCCTTTAATTTGTATCCTGTACAGAAAGAGCAAATGCATGGAAAAAAACCCAAGATTTTTAAAACACATTAAGCAAGGATCTGTAGTTTATTTTGAGCTTAGGCTCATCAGTGAACACACTGTAGGTCCTTGTTCTGAAGATCAGAATGGTCAACTCACTTTTGTTTCTACAAAGGGTTTGCTCGCAATTTGTCATGGATAGAGACTAATGCATAATTACTGGCTATTAATTCTTGTTCGTGTGACTCCCTAATGATTCTGCAAGTATTGCTGTTATTCTAAGTTCTTGTGATAAAATGTAACTGCTCAAAGTCATTAGGAGTTGGGTGGCATATAAATTAAATGCATTACTATTGTTATTGTTATATGACCTAAATAACCAGAACTTAATCTTAAACAAAGTACCTCCCTTTTCAGAATTGATACATTCCTGCATGTTCAGGGAGTTTCATAGACCATAGAGCAGTTAAATATTTTCTAGTACCTTTCAAGTAGTAAATGCTTTCTGGCAAAATTGTATGTTCTAGGGTATTGGACCACAAGTCTCCTGGCATCCATAGTTATTGTCCATGCAGGATGTGAATAGTGAAAGTTGTTATTAAAATTCTTGTTTAGAGAAGGCTGCTGTTCCCACTTTGCACAGAAAATGGCAGAGGCATTGTGAAACAAGCTGGAACCTGTTGCCTGAATGTGTTTTTCACAAAATGAATAACTAAATAATTTCAGTTCATGATATAGCTAAATAATTATAGAATGTAGCCATAATGGTTCTACAGGGTACACTTGGGCATCATTTTCTTGCATAAATTCTAACAGCTTAAAAGTAGTAGTGACAATAATAATAGACGATAGCTTAATAATTCTTAGATCCTTGGTTAGGACTTGAATTATTAAGTTTCTACCAGTCTTAGACTGTGAATCTAACTGTAGATTACATAATAATAAGTGGTCTTTGGTAGTACATAATGGTGCAGTGGAATGTTTGTAAGAAATATCATTTGCCTGCATATAAGAACTGCAGGTCCACAAAATAGACAAAGTAAATACCATTCAAAGAACAGGATGCTGTGGGAAGAAATTCCTTCCCTGTTACCATACTATGCCAACCCAGAAATTAATGTTGTGCTGTGCACCATCATCTTCTACTTCTTTTGGGGTCACTTGATACCTGTTTAACTAGTAAATTGGTTCCTACATGGATTGTGGGGACCAGAACATAAGAGGTGTAATTCTAACTGGATTACTATATCAATCAATAATTAAGACCTGTTAGATTTCTGGTGATTTTCATCTGGTTTCTACAAGCCACTTTAAGAGGAACAGTATTTTAATTAATAATGTTAAGGAACAATTTAGAAAATTGTTAGTTCTTAGCCTAAAAGCATATGTGTTTAAGTAATAAAGTCACAGGATGGAATTATGATTTTGTAGATGATTGAGAAAGAAAATATAATAAAAACTTACTTTGCTCCCTGATAGATAGACAGGAAAACCTGCTTATTCACTGCAATTTCCATGTTGCAAGCCAATAAACCGCAGGTGCAGGTGCAGACCCTTCAGGCATGTGTTCTATTGCCAGTGACATTTGAGATTATACAGATTAATATTAATAAACATTGACATTGGATTTTATCAACATTTAAAAATATAGACTAAAACTGTACCAGTATGGATAGATGATTGAGACACCCATAAGAGGTGCTATGACTTTTAACTCACCATCCCAAAAGTTTCCAATATTTATCTTTCCATATTTGTTCTATAAAGATTATATTGTTCAACACATATCATACTGTAGGCTCATAAAAGTCTTCTGCTCTCAATATAAGCTCAGTTCCCAGTTCTCAGCGTGTTTATTCATGGAGAGTACTAGCCAAATAACTTTATTTACAATATGCTAGTACTAACTTCTTGTTTTGCTTCCTCAGAATGTTTTAAATGAGTAAAGCTATTCTAATAAAACTGGAGTGATATAGTAACAGTGTGTTTAAAATTAAACCCTGAAGCTGCTGTCAGTGTTTAGATTCAACCCAAATTGTGGACATAGTTTAGTGCAAATCTCTCTTGGCTTTAGGCTGTAATATGATTTTCATGTCTACCTAACAAATCTCAACAAATTTGTGGATATGGCATAAAACCTTACATAACATCAACCTCTGTCTGTCTCGCTGTATCACAGCAAGAATGGTAGTTAGATAACTCTGCTTTTTGTCTGCTAAATGCCTGCTAAATAATATTTAATATATAGTCTCAGAAATGACACACAAAATATTTGTGGAAAAATGTTAACTTTTCTGTAACAAGAATCTCATTTGTAGATTTATTTTATTCCTTGACAACTCTACTGTAATTGAAAAATCTAGGTGAATAACCTTGGAAAGCTTTGAAACCTTGGCTCTGAGGAAGTTATTAAGTCACACCTCTGCCAGTGTGCTCTGGCTTCCTCTGTTAATCTTTTGCTTGTGAAAGGAGAAATAAGGACAAAAAGGGAAAGAGAACATAGCAATTTATGTATTGCTATGCAGAGCTCAATGGAAAAAAAGATAACCTACTGTTCCGACCCAGATCCCCAAACATGGCAAACCCTCTGACGTGAACTCGAAAGATTCCTTTATTAGGAATGCTGGCAAAAAAGTTTTTCTCGCGGGCTAACAAGTCCATCTGGCTAGAAGATGAGTAGTTGTCTGCCACACCTATTCATCTCTTCCCCCGCCTTTTATCCCCAGAGCTAGCATGGGGCCTTGTTAGCAGTAGTGGCTCTTCCTTCCCCAGGATCGGCCCATGGCTTTCCACTACTCTACTCTTCTCTGCCTTCTGCATACTGCACATCAGGAACTGGACCTAGCTCTTCCTCCTCTTCTTCATCAACCACTTCCAGATCTGGGGGCTTTGGGCTCTCCATCCGAGGGCTGACGGATGGCTCAGGCTCCGCCTCTGTCTCTCTCTCTCTGCCACCTCTTCCCCCTTGGAACTCCCAGGTTGCCCTGATGCTGATCCTGACTTCCACACCTCCTCCTTTGATTTGGCTGCTGGAGGAGCCAACGCTGACATGCCACAACACCTCTCTATAAAGCTATAGGCATGTGCCATGATAGTATGTAATATGACAATATTGCAGCAGCAATATTGGTAAATTTCTTGGTAACATCTACAAAGCAAGGGATCCAACTAAAACTAAAGGATTCCAGATCTTGGCACATGTTTTTAATGCAAAACCTATTGATGATTTGCCAGCTTAAGAAATTTCGTGCAGCTCTTTTAGAGTGTTATTCTGGGACAAGAAAAGGAAAAGCACTGACTGTGCACAACTTATAATCTGAAACCTTAAACGGCATCAGAGGTATTGGTAATGAATGACTCTTGAGGTCTCCAAAGAAATATGTTATTGATCTTAAAACTACAGTTGCTATTATCAACTACTCATGAGCAAAGGAGCAAATTTGTTCACATCCATTATATCTATTTAATATATCTATTATGTACCAGTATCTTATGTTTTTTCAAATCCTTGAACATCTGTAAAAGAGCAGTATCTGTGTGATTTCTTATTGCTTCCTTGGGTCTCATATGTGAAACTTCAAATTCTGCCTGTAAATGGGAAAGAGCAGCTTTAATACATGAGTTTTATCTTACATGATTGTAATCCTAGGCCAATATTTATAAAGAGTTAGTTTCCAGTGGGAAATTAAACTAATCTGAAAAGCATAGTAAAACATAAACTATGTACACTGAGAGAATTCTTACAGTGATGTCTCTGCAGTGCTGATTAACAGAGATAATAATAAATATAAAAAGGAGACACTGCTATCTCTTTTCCAATCAGAACACATGTACTTTTTTAACATTTTATTTGATTTGTCAATCACTTACAATATACAGGTATAAGAATAAATATAGTTTTAAATACATGAAATAGATGCTTATAAGAAAAATAAAAAAACAATAGGACAGGGACGGCAGGCACGATTGGTGTGCTTATGCACGCCCCCTACAGACCTCTTAAGAAGGGGGTGAGGTCAATAGTAGACAGTCTAAGGTTAACATTTTTGGGGTTTGGGGAAGAAACCACAGAGTCAGGTGGAGTATTCCAAACATTGACCACTCTGTTGCTGAAGTTGTATTTTCTGCAGTCAAGTTTGGTGTGGTTAACCTTGAGTTTGTATCTATTGTGTTGATTAGGCTGATTATCGTTCTTTCTTTCTGTCTCATACTCACTTTGAATCTTTGCCCACCCACTACAGCTCCCTTGCCTCTTTTAGAAAAAAAAAATCTGTAAGTATAATATTCTCACTTTTGCTTAGGGTGGATTTGTCTTATGCTTTCTCTACTTCTAGGAGAAGCTCTCCCTTGGCTATTCTCTGGTGCTTCACTTTTTTCTTTGGCAAACTGGATCAAATGCATGAAACGTAATTGCACAAATTACATGAATTGCACAAATTTAGCAGAATACAACATTTGAAACACTGTCTGAGTTTATGAAAGAGTGGGAAATATGACTTGTCAGATCTGATAACCTAACACTAAGACATGAACTCTTTTGGTTTTTCAATATTGCAGTCAGCAAGTCAGTTCAAAGACATCCAAAGTTCTTTCTGTAACTGAAAAAGCATTTCACTCTTCAGAGAACTGTTCTTAATAGGTCAAACTTTCATCATGCTGGAGTTGACATCTAGATACAACACTTCTTTATTCCATGTATCATTTGTCCTGGCTTTAGGGAGAATATCTCTTTAATGTAAATCCAAATTTGGGGCAGAAAATCTTTGGAATGACCCCATCATCAGCCCTCCCCTGGCAGTCCATGATGTGAGTTTTCCAATGATCCAAATCTTGTCAAATATACATGAATGCAAGCAAGTTGAGAAGCATATACAAGATCATACACATATCCACAGGTTACATAATTGCTGCACACATGTTATCACCAGCTAGCTCATTAAACACAGATACTATATCCTCATATCTTTAATATTTTAATGGGAATTTCTAATTGTGGACCATCAAGAGTGGCATGTTTGATGTGAGAACATGGGCAAATCAGCTTTGAGGTGTGAATTGTACATGAGCCTTATGTGTTGCTGGGATACAGACCAAACTTATCAGTATATCTTCAGGCTAGACAAGACACAAACATGTTTTATTAAAAAGACTTTACTTTCTTACAAAAAAGAAAAAGAAAGTGCTTTCAGTACAGTTTTGCAAATGAATCATGAACAGCTTGAACTTTTTGATGAAGAAGTGCAATATGTGGAGGCTGGATTTTTTCACTGGCTTTCTTGTATTTTACCAGTCCAGAGCTTCAGTTTCTATTCTGTGGGACTTTTGTAAGTTAGTGGAAGTGATATTTCTTGCCCAAAACAATTGTTGCATTTTAGATTAAGGTGATGCAAGACTTTTTACTGACAGCTTCTCCCCCCCACCCCCCTTTCTATTTTTCTTCCTAGGCATGGATCTGTAGAACCAATGGAATATTTAACAGGGCTACGGATAGCACACAAAGAAAGAGATCTTCCCTACTCTCCTGCAAGCCAATCTGCAGTTCATCTCTCCAAAGGGAGCTACCTTCATCCACCAGATGGCCCAAGAGCAACAGTGTTACGGTATTCACAGTATTTCCCACCACAGCCAGTAATTCAGCACAAAAGACCTCTCCGTCAAGATGTACCACCATCTCCACCACAAGGCCACAGAGCTCCACCTTATAATGAGGTGGCCAGAATAGAACACCGACAAAGCACTCCCGATCAGTACCAATGTAGGTCTCAAGATCCAAGGCAGAAGGACTCTGTGACTGCAGCTGTATAATTGAAAACTGGACGGTTGTTGATATTTTTTTGTTGACTTCATCTTACAGTTAGTCCCTCAGAAGTCATTTCTGCACTCTCAACCTATTGCATATACTAGAGTCACCCACCCATTATTTTGCCAACATACCAGTAATAAAGACAAGCTTTATATTTCTTCAGCACTGGCTGGGTGATGCTATGCAGATGCTATAAGTCATTAACTCTGGCCAATTTATGACCAGGACATGTACTGTATTGCAAACTCATATAACTGGTACATGTCCTTTAAGCATTGAAGAGTAAGAGAGTTTTTTTAAGTGCTTAATCAGGATGGTAGTACTCAGCAGTATTTCTATGCACATCACAAAGTGTCACTCAGGGCTATTTGCACACAGGCACAAAAAAGAAAGTCAAATTGTCTTGGAGAGAGGGGGAGAGAAAATGATTATAGAAACGGCACATAAGGGTACAATCAGGATATAGGTTCTTTACTAAGACTTCCTCTGAACTGAAAATTTGGAAATATTCTGCAGTATCATTGAAATGTATTCCTTTCAAAGTATGACCTGGAACTTGTTATTTTCCTCATCTCTGAATCCTTTATTAATATTCTTTTCAGCTGCTTATAAGGATGCTTCAATTCTGAAGCCATTTTTCTCCTCTTCTTTTCTCTGTTTTATAATAACAAGAGCAGATGGACAAATTTAAAAGATGCCTAAGAGCACCATACAGTGTTGCATTGTAAGGTTTCTGGAAGGAAATACAAAAGGGCTCAGTATGTAATTTCCTACCTCTGATTTCACAACTATTACAAGATTGAGTTCATTTCTATGCCAGTATATTGATGTGTGTGGATGACTAGGTGTCTTTATGTCTTAAGAGAGCTGATTCTCCATTGATACCAATGGAGCTTGTACTTAATAATTATATAGTAGGATGCAGTTATCAGTTTGTGCTCTGGTGATATTTTACTACTATTTGTTTCCCTAGTCACAACTCTAAATCAAAAAGATTGCAAGATGTCTGTGGAATATTGTGTTTTTAGGAACTCATTTTTGCTAGACCACCATCCTTCCTCATGGCCCTATCAGAAAACAAATTATTTTCAAGCACTTGGATAACTGTTAGACTGCTATTTGTTGGTTATTTCTTTAAGTCAACTGTGCAAAGCAGCCCTTGTCTAATCCTAGAGGGTTTAGCAGAGGAAAGGTTTGTTAAATGCCAAGGATTACAGTATTTAGATCTTGGGGGGCATTGGAGAATTCTAGATTTAAAAAGGAGGAAAAAGAAATAATAATAGTATAATTATCAAGTGAGAGATTTGAGCATAACGCAGGTTCCACTGAGGTAGAATCATGGTAGGAATATCCAGAATGGAAGAAAAGGGTGAGGTGTTAAAAAATCAAAATGGCAGCTGCAACTGAACAGTCAAAGCTACCATTTTGATAGTTTTTACCTCTTGTCTCCATGGATGCCCTGAATGTACTGTAGTTGTGATGAATGTGTCTATAAGAAAAGAAGGGAAATGACAAACTTTGCACACTTCTGTAAAATGCAAAGGTAGTTTAAGTTCTCACAATGTTTGTGGTTTGCCACTTAGGACTAATGAAACTTCTGACACTTGCTTCAGTTTCTAAAAGCTTCTCTAAAAAGTCTCTAATAGCTTCAGCATATATATTTTTAATTCCAAACTCTGACTACGGACTCATTTTAAGTCTCTGTTACAGCCCTTTTCCTTCCAAATGAAAGATTTTGGGCTTGCCTTGGCCACAGAAAAGAGTTGAAAAATCCTTGGGTTTTATTTTGGTATGCGGCAAATTAACAAGATTCATTATAGAGGTCATTTAATAATTATTATATATTGCTCAAAGGGGGCATCAAGCAGGCAGAGCCGTTTATCACTTAGCCTTTCTGAAATGGCTTCATTCCACCAGGTATCCTCAAGAGATTTGGTTTATAGAATATTCATTATGTACACAAATTTGTATTACTATATTTTAGAGGGTCAGTTTCTCTAATGTCCCAGAAAGAGTCAGCAGCTTGGTGTGAATGCAGCCCTGATTTCTTATGCATTCATATTCAGAAACTATGAGGTATTATAGTGATTTTGAATCAAGGTTGAAGGTCATTTAGCCTTTTCCCAAAACTACCCATTAAATATATGAGAACATGGGGCTAAGTGGAAAGCCTCCAAGTAAGGAGAAATAGCAAGTATGATCATTTTAATAGGGGAATGTCTCCAAGAAGTGATTTTTGTAACACACATAGTGTATGCACATGTGTTGAGGTTTTTCCCTAAAATTCAGAGTTTTATGGCCATTCAAAGGCCAATTATCTATTTCCAGTAGATGAACTTAATTTCAACTGGCCCTGAATGATTAATCAAGAATCAATTGCAAGGAATTGGAAGATTACATTGATCCTTCCTTCGAAAAATCTATATAAATGAACAAATCTTATTCATGCCATTTTAAGCAGTTAATTCTCCCTACCCACCTCTATGTAATCACGTCTGAAATTGATAACTTACTCACTTTTGTTAAGCCAACATTTTCAGAAATCCATATTGAGTTGAACTATTGCAGTGAGAATGGAAAAATTGCATATTGTGAACACCAGTATATATAGTGACTTTGCACATACTTGTGATTCAGGCAGACAATTTCTTTTTATATCAGATTTTATTTTTCTGGCTAATTTGTCATCCCACAATAGATGGATTTCCTTAATGTGTGGTGTGTGTGTGTGCGTGTATTCTACTTTTCATCTTTGTAAATCATGTCAGGTATTTAGCATATTTATAACTTACATGCAACAAGAAACACATCCAAAATCAACTCTTCTCTGTTTGGAACTGCCAATGCTTCCTTTTTAAAATCTCCTTAGTTTTAATGAGGCCTCAACATAATTCAGAAGTGATGTTGGTTGTCTTATTTAATCTGTGAGTAAAGTTCCCTGGACTAAATTCAGTTTATGTTTTCCTTAATTGTTGTGCATGGAACAGATGTGGACATCTATTTGAATAGGAATATTCAAGAATTCTAAATTTTGGGGTAGCCATTCCAAGGTTGAGACAGATTTACTTTCTTCTTCAACGATAAGGCCTATGATTCTGATTCAAGTATAAAGCCTTCGATTTCTATTTAAAAAATCTATATTCTTAAATGAATATATTTGGCAAGAATGCAGTAGATGCAGACAAACAATCAGAAGTGAAATGAAACTATTTTAATGTGCTTTTCTTTTTTTTAATGACCCTAACTTATAATGCAAAAGTCTCCTTGGGTAGTAACAAGAAATGTTGATGACACTGACTTTCTCAAGCCTAATCATAATTAAAAATAGCCTTGAAAGACAAATCTCACCTTATAAATCAATGCTGCTAAACTTTATCCTCCCCTTGACAAAGATAACTGACAGCATTTCAGAAACAAAGCTAACAGGATGAAAAAAGTCTGTCTGGGCTATTTATCATTTTGAGGCTGGTGCTCAATTATTCCCATGCAGCTGCAAATCCCATCTGAAAACTCCCATTGACTACAATGGCCCAGTTTGATAGAGCAAGTCAGGCAAGTCAAAAGTAGATTTTCTGGACTGTTAATCTTAACTAGTAGCTTATTAAACAGTGTCTCTTTTTTGGATCAGTAAGGGAATTTATTCCCTGTTACAAAATAATAGATGCAGCACAACACTATAGAGGTGTTTTGTGCAGGTGCAAGAAAAATGAAAATTCTTGGGTTGAGTGTGAGAAAAAGTGCAAAAGAATTACATGCCATCCTCCTCAGTCCAGAAAGCCAGGATTCTGACTTGGGAAAAACATGTGGATGTGTTAATTGATTTCAAGAGGTACGTATTCATCAGAGAACGGTTGTGGAAACTTTCTCAGCACCATATTGCAGAAAAAGGTGTAGCACACACTTACATCACAAGGTGCTACAGCTGATAGATGACAATATACCCCTTGAAAAAGCATAATAAAAACCAGCATCAGCTATTAAGAATATAGCTGCTCTTTTTCCCTTTGCAGGCATACATTTGGGAAGCCATATAAATTATCTAAATAGATAAATAAAAATATGATTGACCAGCAAAAATCCATTTATATTCTAAAATACTTTGCATTCATTTGCTTTAAAAAACTACTAGTCCAGCAGGAACTACTTGTAAAATGGCTTCTAAAGTATGGCTCCCTTTCTAGGCAGAAAACCAAATGAAACCTCCTTCTATGTCCTCATTTCAATCTCACTTTTCTAGAAAAGGAGGAAGAGGATGCAGGAGAACTAATCTAATAAAGCGGGAAAGCAATCCCAGGATTTATACAAATGCCTTGGTTCATTTTCTGTGCTTTCTATTCAGAAGAATTACTAATCCAGAAGCAACGTATTGCAATAGTTGTACTATTTTTACATCTACTCAACACTTATTTTGACCCATTTCCAGCTTAACCAAAAAAAAAAGGTGAAGGAATTGCTTCTTATTGATGCTTTCTTTAATAGCTGGCTTCTACAGACAAACTTTATTTTGAACAATTGATACACCCAAGAGGGAAACGTTCAATTGATAATCATTTAGTAGGGTTGAAAAGCTGCTAACAGTGGGCAACCAAACTTAAATATAGGGCAAGCTTATCAGCCACAGAAGATTGATCAGAATCTTCTAAAGTAACTAGAAACACCACTGTACTGTCTACCAGATTATTGGTGACACTTTTAAAAAGACTGAATTGGATATGTAACTATGACCACCTGTAGAATCCCAAAAGAAGGAGCTAGCTCTGAAAACCTGAATGAAAATGGTGGCTGAGCAATATAAAAGTTTTAGGAAAGCCCCCTTCTCCAAATGTATCTCCAAACTTCTCTCCCAACTAAAATCCAGAGCCAGAAACAATTTCACATCCCGCATAGTTATGCCTAGAGCAAACACCATTCTTTTCTCCTAGTGAAAAATGTTCTACAAGTTCACTTATCTCTGAGGGCAGCCCATATATGGGCCTTCCCATATCAGGCCCTTGTTCAGAGAACCTGGGAAAGTGATTTATGCACTTGAGTGCTGCTTGTTTTGACCCTCAGAATACAAGCCATTCATTTCAAGTTTATTTCGGGTAAATTTCTACAAGCATTAGTGGTGGAGCTATCATGGGAATTGCTCTGGTTTGCACACTGGGTGACCATTCTTTTATATTTAGATTTTTTAAAGAACAAATCTATATTTGTGTGAGCTGAAACATTAAAAGTTTGGGGAAATTATTGGGGGGAAGGAGAAATTTGAGAGATCATTAATTTGAATGTTAGAAAAATAAGTTTGAGCTGTTATATATATATAGATACTGGATGCCATATAGATTTTGGACACTTTTATTTTGCATTAAAATAAAGCTTAGAGAAGAAATGCCTTTTGTTATTTTTTTTTAATTTTCCCCAGCCATAGTCAGATCTCAACAGAAGACTGTCAAAGAGAAACTTGGCTGATGATCTGAACAGAATGGGACAACTCACTGTGGCCAACTCTACGTGTCTATCATGCCACAGACATCTTCGTTGGGACAACTCACTGCAGGCAATTCCACGCAGGTTAACTCAATGCAATAAATTTTATCTGCCATTGACAAAATGGAAACAATATCAAAAAACAGTGGCTGATAACATTTATTGCATTGAATTATCCCGTGTGGAACTGTCCACAAGAACTGTCCCATGGCAAATTGGCAGTGGCAAGATAACCACAGCAAGTTGTCCTAAACCCACTGTGAATGGCAGGCTTCCTTCTCATATAGGTTGCAGGCTACATCCACCTGAAGCCTGGTTCTTTAGATCTCCCGTTCTGACACTTCATATTTAAGAGAACACTAGCAAATGGCAACAGATGCTAAGTACACATATTTAGTAGTAAAAGCACCTGAAAGGACTGAGGGTTCCCATCTGCTCCCTGATGTTTTTTACCAGGAGCGGGCCTGTTTGTTACTATAAACAAATGCAATAAAGAAATAAATAAATTAAAATAGATCCCTTTGTTGCAAATAGTAAAAACCTTGATGCATCTGTTAAGCTTCTGAAGTTTGCAGATGATACAACAGTGATTGGTCTCATTCGAGACAATGATGAATCCTCATACAGATGGGAGGTTGAACAATTTGCCTCATGGTGTGACCGAAACAATCTGGAACTGAACACACTCAAAACCGTAGAAATGGTGGTAGACTTTAGGAGAATCCCTCCCATACTACCATCTCTTACAATACTAGACAACACAGTGTCAACAGTAGAGACCTTCAAATTTTTAGATTCTATCATATCTCAAGACCTGAAATGGACACCTAACAACAAAAATATCATCAAAAAAGCACAACAAAGAATGTTCTTTCTGTGCCAACTCAGAAAGCTCAAACTGCCCAAGGAGTTGCTGATACAGTTCTACAGAGGAATTATTGAGTCTATCATCTGCACCTCTATAACTGTCTGGTTTGGTTCTGCAACCCAACAGGATAGACACAGACTTCAGAGAGTAATTAGGACTGCAGAAAAAGACAATTGCTGCCAACCTGCTTTCCACTGAGGACCTGTATATCCTGCATGAGTCAAAAAGAGGGCTGTGAAAATATCTACAGACCCCTCACATCCTGGACACTCGTACCCTCCAAATGACGTTATAGGGCACTGCACACCAGAACAACGAGACACAAGGACAGTTTTTTCCAAGCATCATCACTCTGCTAAACAAATAATTCCCTCAATACTGTCCAACTATTTACAAAGTCTGCACTACTATTCTATTAACCTTCTCATCACTCCTTATCACCCATCCCCTCCCACTTGTGATTGCAGGACTATACTATTTCGCTTGTATCCTTATGATTTTTACTGACTGTTTCCTAGTATGATTTGATTGCTTATTGTACCCTATGACTATCATTAAGTGTTGGACCTTATGATTCTTGACTCTTGACGAATGTATTTTTTCTTTTATGGACACTGAGAGTATTTGCACACACAAAAATTCCTTGTGTGTCCAATCACACTTGGCCAATGCAACCATCATAAATATGAGTCAGTTGTCACGCACCTGAATTTCAATCACATGGCCATGAAGATGCTTCAACGATCATTAAGTGTGAAATACAGTCATAAGTCAATGTTGTTTTCAGTGCCGTTGTAACTTTAAACAATTAAAAAAAAACATGCTAGAAATAAGGAGTAGTGAAGGAACTTTCTTAAAGAAGCCTTTAAAAAAAAGCTGATTAATTCAGATTAAAGGCATTCCCTAGAATTGGTTTAAACATTTACTTGTGAAAAAAATATTATTTCTCTCAAAACAACACTCTAATGCCTGGACAGATTGCTTTAAAGTGCTCCATTTATTATACATGTTAAAATAAACTTTGACTAACTAGGAAGTATGAATTGGACGTAAAGGGGCATTAAGAGGTATTATGTGATTTTGTGTTATTTTTACTGGCTAAAGTTATGAGATAGCATGGGAATATTGTACTAGTGAACTGTAAGCCATGAATAATTAATATTACTTAATTAATTTGGCTTTTTCATATACCTTATTGAATTTCCACAAGACATAAAACATAAAAACATAAACATAAACATAAAAACCAGATAAATAAAAGGAAAAAAAATAGAGAGGGGAAAGGAGCAACAGAATAAGGAAAAAGGGAAAAAAGTGAGAAAGCAAAAATTTTATATTTTCTCTGATACAGTTACAAACATAAAATATCTAATGATCTAAAATTCTATAATACACAGTATTTCTACAATCATAAATAATTCCAATCTTCAGATCCCAGAATGTAGCATTTATTTTGGTTTTAAGCAGAAGTCCAAAAGTGTTTTCTATCTAGAAATAAAGTTAATCATGGACTTTTCTTTAATCAGAGTAGTTAATTTTTCCTATCTTCACCAATTCTGTTAATCCGTTTTTCAATTGTGGGCACCTGTAGGTCTTTCCATCTATGTGAATACAAGAGTCTAGCTGTTGTTGCTGTTAAGTTGTGGGAGCAATGAGACATGAGGCCCAGCTGAGTCAGCTCTCTGTTTATTTTCAATCAGGAAAACGCCTCCTGTATAGCCGCGGCAGCCTCTTTTATAGCTGGCTGCTCGCGGCTATTCTCCAATGACATCCATTCAAGTTT
>JANHFN010005535.1:614810-641002 GCA_032468175.1 Toxicocalamus goodenoughensis
GCTGTACACCGCCCCGAGTCCCTCGGGAGAGGGGCGGTATAGAAGTTTAAATAAATTCAAATTCAAATTCAAATTCAAGCACCTTTTTAAGGGGAATCCAAAATACTCTAAATACATTTTCTGATAAATCAAGTTTAAACTCAAATCTGTGGATACCATTTAAACTTTTTAAGGACATGAAGACCCTGATGAGACTGATGTTTCCAGTTCTTTATTCCATATTTGCTTTCTTGAAATGTCCACTTTGGAAATATTTCTGTGCTTTCAATAGATATATGTTAAATCTCTATTTTTTACTCCTGCCATGAATTCCATCATATGAGTCCATCTTTGATACCTTTGAAATGATCAAAGGGTCTAGTTCATATTGAATCATTAAAACAACATTTTCATTCCACATTGTGTTGATTGATAAAATATAATATTTGCAAATCAGATAGATTAAAATCACCTTCCTCATATAATAATCTCAGTTAGTTAAATAAAACATTATGGTCTACCATTCCTAATATATTTCTTAGGTAACCCGAAAGAAATATTTCTTTGGTATTAAAATAGGAATACCCTTTAAGGACATACATTAATCACAGGGCAATATTTAAGTTAATAACACTTGTTTTACCACAAGCTAAAGGGAATTTTGACACATTTTTATACATCCGATTCAATATTTTCTAATAGCATATTTATTTCTACAGAAATATTTTTGAGTATAATAAGTCTAATAATTTTAGTATAATCAGTGGAGATCACAAAATATAATTCTTTGCATAACTGTACTAAAGTATTAGAACCCAAGGAAATGAGCACAATTTATCTGTTTATAATTTTACTCTTATAACCAGAATACTTTCAAAAATACTATACAAAATACAATCTATTGAATAAAGTCCCATACCTAACCATCACTTGCTTAGGAATGTCTTCTGACAGGCTGATGCTAGTAGATGCAAACAACCAATTTCACTTTTATTATTCTTGTCCATTATTTATGATCACTAAAACACAAAATACAATTGTAAGCTAAACTCTTTGATTAAAACAATGGGGAAAGGAAGATCACTTTTAAATGAAAAGGCTGTGTTTTGCATGATGAAATTCCAGGTTCAATTTCTGGCAGTTCAAAGTAGGTCTGGAAAAGCTATTTTACCTGACATTTCGGTTAGCATTGTGAATTACTGGGCTGAATTGGCTAGTTATCTGAGACAGTGTAAGGCATCTTCTTATATTCCTATTCCATTCAGTTGTTCTTCTTAGGAGCAAAACTAGATCATAATCTATTCAAATTTAATGGGCATTTCTACAGGCATACTTATTTATTTTAACACTTGAAATTTATGAAGCTAGATATGCATGACACACTTGGTTTTTCATAAATGATGGAAAGCAATTTCAACAAGCAATTTTAGTGGTCCGACCAACATTAAGCATAGGAGATCCATTCCTTGTGCCCCCTGTGTAAATCATTCTTGAATATTTCAGTCAAAACTAGGATCAGGTTGTAAAATGTTGGTCTATCTGCATTAAAATGTGTCTAAAATGTTTTTGGCTTTGTTGTTGTTGTTGCTGCTGCTGCAGTTTCCTTTTCGCTTGCTTGATACTATGACCATTTTTGAACCCTTGGGCTCTCACAGAGAGGAGATTCTTGGGAAGGTTGTCATTTGATCTAGTAGGAAGGCAAAGGGAATAGTTTTCCCTTTAATAGCTGTCTTTCTGTTTAACAGTTGGTGGGAGATTAAAATGATCTAGGTGGAGATGGTGGGTTAAAGGTCAAGAGACACCACCATCTTTTTTCCTCCCCTTTATGTCAGAATAGAGACAGGTCGTTAAACTTCAGAAATAGTATGTTCTTTCCTTTCCCTCTCACCTCCCAAAATATTTAAATCCATAGATGCACTGATTTTATTGTAAATTCCAATTCTTCTGGAGGACTGCACCCCTACCAAGCTACTGCTTGGCCTGAACAGTTGTCAGGTTCTGACATTCTGAGTTTCAGCCATATTAATTGCTGAATAAAGGCTATAATCCTCTCTCTTTGAAGCCTGGGGTTGATTTTTAGGCAGAACTTCAAAAGCAGAGCACAACTGAAATAGACATATTTCCAACCAGCACTGAATCAATATGATTCACCCTCTTTGCATCTGTCCACAAGCACACACTGGACCTATTTGGCTATACACAAGAATGATCTGATTTGACTATAAAACAATCTAAGGGGAGGTTTTATAATCTTTACCATTTTACTTGAGACACGATGTAGCCCTCAAGAACTTTCCTTGGTGCATTATTCATGAAGGATAAACTCCTTTAGCATACTTGCCCCAACCATGAAAATAACATGTGATTTGGGTTGTTTTCCGTTCTATGTTCACAATAAAATTGCAGCCTCATTAGAATCTTAATGAAATGAATGCCATTTAAAACATGTTTGAAGGGCCAATCCTCATATTGTACATTTTGGAAGCATTTTGATTAAATGTGTCTGTGAGCAAATACTATTTTTATGCAACCAGAAATACATTCAATGTATTAAATGTTTCATTTAACTTAATTGCAAAAAAGTCCAATTCGACCCAGACACCCTTGTTATAAACTGAGGGAAGGGGGCAAGAAGAAGAGAAGCAGAGAATTGTATAGCTAATATGAAACTCTTGACTGGCACCTAACCACTCTCATTTCTGAGGGTTGAATTATATGAGACCTCTCTCTTACAGGATTTGCCAACTGTACTCAGTGTTATGTTTGAGAAAGATTAACAGTATTTCAGATCAAAGGCGAATCCTGCCACACAGTCTTAGGAAATTGCCATTCACTTCCATTATAGCTCATTTGCACAAGATTTTCCTGTAATATGAACCATTGTTTTGATGGCACTGATTTGACAGGGGCCAGATACATGTCAGCGTCCAAATCAGCTGAACTCAGGGTTACTTGCTTCAAAAAGCCTTGAAATGAAATGCAACTGTTACTGTTCTATTCTTTTTCCAGTTTAAAGAAAAAAAACTTATAAATGAGCTGGATAAATGCATTTTTACCATGCTAAGTCAATGTTGAAAAGAAACAAAGGCACATAGAGAACAACTATGGTAAATTCTGTTCCAATTTTTAAACTCTCTCTCTCTCTCTCTCTCTCTCTCTCTCTCTCTCCCTCTCTCTCTCTCTCTCTCTCTATTCTTAAAAATAACATTTCATCTAACAATCATGCGTACCTCCAAGGATTTATGTATGCATATTTCCTTTCTTCCTTCCTCTCCCCCTCTCCCTCTCTCCCTCTCTCCACTCCTTCCTTTTTAAGCCAGAGTGAAGCAACTTTATAAAGTATATGGAATTCATAAGAGTTGATCAAATGGAAAGTCTATAGAAGTATTTCAATTTTTTGATAATTTTTGTGAAAAAATGAGAAACACTATATGAGGAGCAGGTACGAATGAAACCTTCAACTATATTCATATTTATTGATTTAAATAAAACAGCAAGAAAAAGAGATGATAATATCCTGTTACATTTTGAAGCTTCCAGAGAAGAGAAAAAGAAGTGTAATCAATAAACTACCTCAGATTTTATTATGCTTTTTAAAAATAATATTTCTAATGTTTGTATCTTATTTATTTTTCAGCTGTGGAAATTTCTTACACTTTTGACAAAAATAATGAACATTTAACTGTGAGATTGTTTCAAAGTTTTCTTATTTTCTTAGTTTTATACTAAGAGTTTTTAGTAGAAAGATAAGTCACAACTAAACACAAACACTATATAGTGCATATGTACTGACAGGAAATTTTCATTACAATAATCGGCTTTTCTTACTAGATGCACATAACTTCATAATCCAAGCTTTAAGGTGAAAATTCATATTCTTCTTTGTTGAATCTGATCCTATAAGAAAAAGTTGAAGACTGTTTATTGGTGTAGTTGAAGCAGTAAAAATTCCATGTGTCTGAATATGTAGCCATGTTTGTGTACTGGTGGTATTATTGATCAGAAAATCAGACAGCAATCTATTAGATTGAAATCTGTGTAACACATATCTAATACTATATTATTTTAAGAACTACAAAGCTTATTAATCTGCATCAATTGACAAACAACCAGGATAATAATAAATAAATGAAATTCTAAAAGGATATTTTCTCCCTTAGAAAGGCACCTGTGATAATAATTGTGAATTAGCAGGTTCTTTTTGGATGATTTGAATGTTGACATGCATCATTGTCATCACAGCAATGGCTTGTGTGTGTGTGTGTGTTTGTGGTATATATATTAATTAGCAGATTAAAGTACTATTAATGGAGTTTGTTTTAAAGAGAAACATTATATTGCAGGATTGGAAAACTTACAGCAATGAAAACTGCTTATAACACTGGCAATGTAAACTTGAGGTTCCTGAAACAGAATTTATCTATGTACTTAGAAGCTAAGCAGTTAGCTAAAAAACTAATCTTGAATAGTGTAAATTTGTGCAAAATCACATATCAGTAACTTAAAAAAAAACAGCTCTAGACTTGTTTTTCTTTTTATATAAGTATATTTTATGCTATAGCTGTCAAAATGAAACTCTTGCCTTTGAAACTTTTGGAGTACAAAAAATTAAAAGCTGAGTTATCAATCTCTGCCAAGTGAGCTTTATATGGAAACATTGACATTTAACTCTGACATCGATTGTAACCCAGCAGCAGTTTTGTGAGACTAAAAAACTTACCTTCATAATGCCTTCAAATAAAAGAGAATTTGAAATGTTTGTGTTGCTCATATATGGAAACTTTTAAAATATAAACATCAAGCTATTGAAATTTCATTCCTTTATGTAGACTGAAATGTGAAATTAATGAACAATAGCGCCCTCTAGATTTGGAAAAGCTTAAAAAAAATTAAACAGACAACCCAGTTCAAAGAAAGGCATTTTTAAAATCTATTTCTATCCACTGTTGGTTTTCTTTTGGGCTCTTGAGATGCTAAAATATAAAATTAATAGGTATGTGGAATTATAGTCTTATATGCCTCCTTTACTTTGCTTTACTTGTCTAACAAATTTGTCATACAAGATACAAACCACCAGATACTTAACTCATATTGCTAAGTTTAATAATGAAATATTTGCTTATAATTGAATATAATGTATGCAATATATATGGATATATGTAATATGTAATATACATGTAATACATATGTAATATACACACACACACACTGTAAAGTTTCTGTTCTGCTTTTAATTTAGAATTCAGAAATGTTACTATTTATTTAAAAAGCCTTTTATTATTTATCCTCTAATAACCGTATACATGGTTGATTAACATTGCACTAATCCTCTACAACATTTATGTGCTTTAGGTATATCTTTTATAAAACAAAAGAGGAAAACTATGTGAATATTGCAGGAAAAATGGTGATTTATCGAGATGTTTATGATAAAAACATCATGCTTTGTTACTAAACATTCTTATCTGTTGAATCAGAAGAATACAAAATTAAAGGTTACTTTGTCATTCTTTCCCTAGGTGAGCAACTGAACTAAAAGACAACAGTTTTTTGCAATACTTATACTTTATACTTGTACGCAGACCATTATGCAATATATAATATATTGAAACAATTATATAATTTGATAATTTATTTAAAAAATACCACAGCAGAAGGAATATTGTTTTAAGGATATTTTAAAACAATGGAAGAAATTATTTCATATCTGAGTTATAAATGAAGAAATAAAATTTAATTTCATTATTACTTTATAAAATATGTAATTTTTAAGGAATTATTAAGCTTTAGCTACTAGCTTTAATATTTAAAAATGACAGTATTTTGGAGAATTAGAAAGATTTGCATTCATTAATTTCCATATTACTCAGTTTAATGTTTAAATGAGTATAATTTTGCTGTATTCTCTTTTTTTTAAATTAAAGCAGTTACAAAAGTCTTTTTCTGTATTTTACACAGAAACTTAACATATTTTGTAATTAATTAAAGTTGCATTTATATCTCAGAATAAGTTTCTTCAAAACTGGATTTTGTTTAGGAAGTTTAAGAACTGGTTAATAAAATATTTCTGGCATAAAAATGCAAAAAAAGTTTCCTTCACAACTTTGAATTTTCTTGTGTAATAATTCTCAATGAATTCACATATCACCAGGAACCTTAACTGGGTGCATTAAAATAGCTTTTTCTCTAATATGTTGGGAAAGTTAAAAAAATACGCTTTTAAAAAGAAGAATCAATATTATTTTGTGAATAAAAACTGACCAATCAAGATAAAGTCCCATTGCATAGAAAGCAGTTTCATCTACTGAAAACAATTATTCTTTGTTGCATTTTCTATTCCAAAGTAACTTAAAATTACCCCTGTGAAATGACTACACCAGGGACAACATTTGTAAAAATGCAGCGGTTTTTAGCAGCACTCCTTTCACGTTTGGGAGGAAATTAAAAAATTGAAAGAATGCTGCAAATAATTGTTCCCTGCATTCTCTTTGCTTGTGACTTCTATAATCATACAGGCTGATTTACAAATGTAGACTTCAAGGTTGCTCAGTTTCCTGCAGCGTCAAAGACTGTTACTTTGGCATTCTCACTCCTGCCCTTGTAATCACTACTCAGACACTGTGCCTTGGTACTTCCAGTTCCCAGTTTCTTGATTGAACAGCTCATTCTGTGTTAACAAGGTGTCCAAGGTATTTGAACAGGGTCTGCAGTCAGGGGGAAAAATTGTTAATAGTGTCACTCATTAAGGAAGGAGGCACTACTTTTAAATAATTTGCTAACTATCCAAATTACTAGTTGATTTCTGCCTTCTCTGTTTCCAGGGTCAAATCTATTGGGAAGGGATAATTATTTGGAGGAGTTAGGGAGGGGGGTGCATTATATTGTTAGATGTAAAATATGTTACCAAACATATAGGTTTATTAGAATAAGTATGAAAGGTCTGAACTCTAATTTGTTTTGGTTTTAACACACATATTTTTATTGCATAAAAATAACATTGGGACTGTATTAATTATTTAGAAATACTGACTGTGTAGGTGTGTAAAACATACACACAGTAAAATGCATGCGAAATATACTATTATGATTAAGAACAATACAGATTATATAACGTGGATGCTAACTTTCAAAACACCATGAAACAGTGAAGAATGAACATTTCTGGATGATGAGAAATAAGTTGCCAACCTAGTAAATTTCATTTAAAAGTTTATTAATAATGCAAAAATGATAAATTGTCATAAATAGTTCGGTTTTTATTATCTGTAGCCAAAGTTATAAATTTCTTGGAAGTAAAGAAGCTTCATTGGCTTTTAAAAAAAGGGACAAATATATTAAAGGAAGCTTAATCTTCCCTCAGAAACGTAAATTGCAAGGAATATAGTTTCTATTCAGACGGAAGCTGATTCAGCTTTCCTTAAGAAGTTGACTTGTTGTCTTGTAAAGATTTATTCAGGGAATGCCTATTTAGACTTATTGTCCTGCTTCTACACCAAGTATTGCAAACAGATTTACAGTTAACACTTTTAGAAAATAAAGATATAAATCACATGTAAGAAACGGGATACTTGAAAATACTATCTAGCAAAAGGTCAGTTTTCAATAAAGAATTATACCTAAAGGAACCCTGTTGTTTAGAAATGTGATTAGAGTTTTTCTTCCAAGAATGAATTCAGTGTTTTTCTCTGAAAGATTTCAGTTTATAAGTTTAGCATTGGCATTGTAAGAATTTGGCATTTTTCTCATATGCTTTTTAATGTCAGAGATAAAATAACATCTTGAAAATAAAGGAATTGTTTTTAAGTTATTTTTAGTTTTATTTCCCAATTCTCTGATTCTAAACATTGTACTTTTTGTAGAATATTTTTTATTATAATAACCAGTTATTTAAATATAATGTAATTTAAGATTCTATTTGTGAAAAAAATTAAGTTGATAACAAACTGGATAAATTCAGTTCTGGCCTAAATCTTCTTTGGGTGTTACCTGTTTCTGAAGTGCTCTGCTAATAATGGATCTATCTTTAAATTTTTGTCTTTCCAATATTATGCAAATAATTCATGCCATGTAATCTTTAAGAGATACACAAAAGTTTATTTAGGGAAACATTTAAAATAAAAGCTTTCAAAGTAACTTCATAAATGTTGGAAATAAGTCATTTCAAAACTATATCTAAATATAAATTTTAATATTAAGTATTACTTATTATTTATACAATATTAAGATAATTAAAATGAACATTTTCTTTAACATTCTCTAGATACGAAAACTGGGAGTAATAAAATGCCATTTAAATTTGGTTAATTTTTTAAAAATTTCAAAACAAAAATGAATTTCAAATGAAGGATATTTTGAAATGATCCCTCATTTACTTTGGCATATTTGTTTTTGCAGTGTACTTTTCTGAGAAGAGGTTGGACAATTTTCTATTTTTGCTGGAAAAATCTTATCATTTACTCTATTTTGTCATTAACAGATTTTCAAAGGTTTATGCCAGTGAAAATAATCTAACTTCAACTAACTCTTTATTTCCAAATTTAATTGTCAAATACAATAAGCACAGGGCTTTTAAAATTACATTTTGATTTTTCAGGGTATATATTTATGTACATGCTTAGCTAAATAATGTTAGCTAAAACCTTTTTTCTTGGTTAAGATAATTTTTTGCTGACTTTACCAGACACTGCAATGATAAATTAAGGATTATATTTACAAATATAATATATCTCTTGCATAAATATGTTCTTTAAAGGCAATGGCAAGATTGGGACTTTTACATTATGTTTTTTGGCACCATAATGGCACCATGATATAATTTGTTTTCAACTGATTTGGAAATAAGTGAAGATAATTGTCTCTTTACTGGTAGACAAATTCTGTATTCAATCCACTAAATTCAATGAAATTTGTTTTTTCAGATATTTTCAGATATATTTCTAGGATTTCAGTTTTTAGCTATCTAAGGTACCCATTATGGGTATCATAATAATAATCGTTATGGGCCCATTTTGGGAACTTGTGAACATTCAAATGTTGCTGATATGCAACCATCATTTTTTTCACCAATTCCAGGACTCCATAGTCTGGACTCCTAGCAGGTTCTAGAGTCCATGGTTACAAATCCTGCTTGGATTATTCCCCCCTCCCTTTCATTTCAGAAGATCAATATCAGGAAGAATGCTAATAAGCATCAAATACAACTTGTTTTACTTTCAAGAAAAATCTTACTTTAGAAAATTATAAAATGATTGGAGGTCTATGTGGTTTTTTACTTCCTTTCCCCCCCACTTTTTTTAATTACAAAAGTGCTTCATCCAGAAAGGGAGAGGGCTCTCTTCCTTGGAATCACACATGTGATCACACATTTTAATATATGTTCCAAAGTGGAAAATCTATTCTGTGAAGAATTTTTTTCTGCATGGTAGGAGATAAAATGGATCAAATTCACATGACTAAGCATACAGTTGGAGATTAGTTTCATAGAAGTAAAAGAGTTTTATATTTTATTGTTATAGATTCATAGTTTAAAACATGTTAATAATCTCACATGAATTTAGTAAAAAATATGTGCATTTTTAAAAGTTCAGTCCTTTTTGTCAGAGTTAACAAAAATGGAATGCCTATATTTCTAAATTCCAGTATTGTTCTCTATCTCCTTTATTGTTAGACAGAAAAAAGAAAAGAAAACATATAGGGCACAGTGTGAGTGTAAATAGTACTGTTATGTATAAATCTTCCTTGATGTTCTTCTCCTTTCCATATGCCACATAGCTATATTTGCCTAGGGTTTAAAGGCAAATAAAATCAACAATTAAACCCTTTCCTGTTCATAAACAAAAAGGGTTATAACCTTTTGTACACAATCCAGTAATCATTCTGACAAAAAGAAAAAAGAAAAGTATCATTTCAAACCCCTCTTGATACTAAAAGACATGAAAACAAGAAAATGGATAATTTGCCAAGTTAACTTTCTTTTAATTGGCTCCTCTGAAATACAAACAAGCACTGACAGGTGGAATAAAGTTGAAAAAAAAATTCAGTCAGTGCTGTGACTTCAAGACTGTAAGCAGTTCTCCTAGAAGAAAAATCTCCCATGTTGAATTTCCAACTGGCTGAAAACCACTAAAGTCACTCAAGAAAGGAGTTTTTTTGTAATTTGCAAAAACGGGGGGGATGTCCATACACAGTTTTTAATAAAAAGGGAGCAGGTGTTTGGGGTCTCTTTGTGATCAGAAACACCTGATTAGAATCAGGGTCAAGAAAAGTTTGGACTCCCATCGGTCAGAAATGGTGTAGGGTCTCCTGCTTGGGCAGGGGATTGGACTAGATGACCTACAAGGTCCCTTCCAACTCTGATTTTCTGTACTTGGGCATCAGTCCTCCTCTTTTGGTGGTGGTAGTTATAGTTGCTAAGGAGAATTATGGAATATGCAGTATTTGACCCCTAATCTATCAAAAGCATCTTGTCTCTACCCAAACACAAACAATATCATTACTATCTGGTATAAAACAGGAAGTACAAATCTTTCTTTGTTTCCTAGCAGGTAGAAGAGAAGGAGGAAGAAGAGCAAAAGCAATGACTGTTCCAAAGCTTACCTGATCTAGGTGAACTAAAGGTTGGAGATATATCACTTCACGTTAAACTGTGAATGACTTCATCTGCATTCTATTAAGACTACTTCTTTATCCACATGGGGTGAGGAATAAAATAGGTAGTAAAGTTTTCTGGTGAAAACATTCAATATTTCAAAAATTGAGCATCCCTTTCTTTTTAGGTACAGCAATGCACTGAACGTTGTGGAAATGGGTGAGACTAAGACAGCCAAGTAGCTGCAAGAGCTAAATATAATTTAATTCTGTTTAATTAAAGGCTGTTAAAGTGATTAAACCTGATGCATTTCATTACTTTACTTTCTGCCACTTTAAAATTACAATCTGATGGAACTTTTAGATGAACATCAGGTGCTTAACTTCTGGGTGCTTACATGTACTGTACTTGTGACCCATAGCTTTTTATTTCTGGCTTAACACCTGACTTACAACACCTAATAATATATATAGTACACCCCTTTGCTTTCATATTTTTAAAACAAGCAACTATCAGTTTACTTCAGACTTCCGCAAAGCTATCTCTGTGATATCAGCTAGATTTCAGAAGAAAATTAGCCAGTCTGCAGTATTGCAGATTACATCTTCATCACTTTATGAGTCTGTTAAAATCTTTTCTAAGGCTTTTCTAAAAATTTAGAGCAATTTAGACTTATGTGACCCAAAAGATTATCTAGATTGGGAAAGAAAGCTGGGTTATGCCAAGTTGTGTTCTGTTTCTACTGAATTCACTGCACATTTTCTGCTACTTTTCAGTTGATTTCATCAGGGTGGGTCTTATATTTAACATTTTTATTATTAAGAAGAAAAGTGCTCTTTTCCTTGCTCCATGCTGGCTCTATAACTGTTCATGGACTACTTCTAGGTGTTATCAGAAGGGGACAAATAGACTTACTGTCAGCACTGCTGTTCCAGTAGCTGACAGAATGTTCTTATTATCAATGGTTTCCTCCTTCGTCCACCTTCTTCCTCTTTAACTGCAGCTTATCAATGGTGTTTTTTGGACATCAGTTTAGCGCTCTTTCAGAAAAGTGCTAGATCTGTGTTCAGAAACAGCTGAATTGATGATTTGATGTGTAAACTTATACCTGTTTAGAAAACCAATCTATTTAACAAGTGGTTAAACAAACCATTATAAGCACTGAACTATATTCAATCAAGTGACATGATAGCAGTTTTCCAATATCTAAGGGCTGGCCACAAAAGAAAAGGGATGAGGTGTGATCAACCTATTTGCCAAAGACAACAAGACAAATAGCAATGGATAGAAGCTAATCAATTGAACCAATGAGAGGAAAAGTTTCCTGACAGTGAGAACAATTAACCAGTGAAAAGGCTTGCCTCAGAACTTGTGAGTGATTCTACACAGGAGGTTTTTCATTTTTTCTGCTTAAACAGGTGGTTGGATTAGAAGATCTTCAAGGTCCCTTCCAACTCTGTTATTCTGTTAATTCTTCATCATCATATATTAGGAAAAATGAATGATAGTTATTTTTCCTCCAGCATTCTTTGGTAATTAGGAGGAAAAATAAAACTAGGGATTCCAAACTTATTTTATTTCCAATATGTGTTATGTTATAATAATAATAATAATAAAACATAACTATATGAAACTCAGAGGTTGGAGGATGGCGCTTTAACATGACTTTCTGACTGCAAAGCTTTAAAAAGATGCTCCATTTCAATGAAAGTTTGGGCAAAGAATCCCAAAAAGCAATGCCTTCTGTTCCAAAAAGAGAAATATTTTCATTGCTTTGCTTTGCCTCATGTCTAAAGCCCTCAGAGTTCTACAAAAGCTTCTTTTAATGGAATTTGCTTATTGGAACTATTGTGCTTCTCTATCATCCAATGCCATTTGAAATTAATTTGATAAGGATTATCAGATGATTATTTGAAATAAATAGAAATATTTCAGTAGGAATAAATCAGGTAACCACTTCATGACACATTTGTTAAAAGTCTCATATTGTTCTCCCGAACGTCTTTCACAAATATCTAGCAAACAGAAATCTATAAGTCCCTTAAATTATTTTCCTTATTTGACAATAAGATTCTCAAGCCATACAGTATGGCTGAAAGGAGTTGAAGATGCTTTGGTAGGGGGCTTTGTTGTTACAGATTGAGTTCTTATTGAACATGGTTGTTCCCATGAGTATGTTATTGTCCCAGTGTTCTTCAACAGTATCAGTGTTTAACTGTCTCTCAGCAATAGCTATTTCCTTAGAAGTATTGGAATATTTCAAATAGTATTCCTTATCTATAATGGAGGGAATATCTGTCCAAGAGTGATAAAGGACCAAAGAACATTCATTTAGCGTTTTGCTTTCTTTTCCATATTATTTTATGTCTGGTCACAAGATTTATTGGAGAAAAAGTCAGTAATTTTGATATTTTTGAGATTTAATGTATACATGATTTTCAACAGTCATTGAGCATAATGTCTTTGGGTTGTAGCCATCTCTAGTGAGGGCCATTATTTTTGGATTTGAGCTTTTCTTTCATCAGCAAAGTTTATAAACAGTTTTTAGTAATTGCTTTGAGAAACTCTACAAAGAGGAGGCTATTATTTTAAGAGATGGTTTAAAATTGCAACTTCTCTTTTGATAATATTCCTGGAGCACTGTCGAGTTTAGAAAGCAAATTTTACAATATTTAATTTATTTTTGTTGAAGATCAGCTGAAATCTTCAAATGAAGCGTTAAAGCCTACATGCAACCCTGAACTACATATAGTGAGCATTCCTCTCTTGGTTTTTGTTTTTACTTCCCATAATTTTGTTACATCTCAATTAGTAATTATTTGTGCTTTTTGTAAGTATAAATCAATCATATCAATTTTATAAAGTTGTCTGCAAAATTTATAATATCCAATTCAAAGTATTATGAATACCTTGAAAAAAAGCTCAGTTCAAATTATCAAAGGCTTTCCCTACATCAAAAACAAATAATTCAATTTACAAGTAATTTAATTAATCAAGTATGAATTGCCAAACATTTCAGCTTTCTTCTGGATTTTAAAACCTAATCCTTAAAATATTTCTGTGAGAGCAAGTAGCACTGAAGTGAATGGGCTTAAATTAAAGAAGCACTTGGAGTTAAAATTCATGCATGTTTCAGTAAAATAAAGAGTTAAACCTTTTAAATATGGAACTACAAAATTAATGGGGCAGTTTAATCCATCCCAAGATCTAATGAAATACACCACAATTTAAATTGCAATTAAACTGGGACATGTCCATAAATACTGTGTCTCTGCACAAAATTGGAAAGAGCTTTTTATGTCACAAACTTCTTGTTTTTGAACTTAAAAACAACTCTGCATTATTTTTTAAACAACAATATCAGATGGTACTGATTCAATATATTAAATATTAAAACCAACAATTGTGAAGTACATGGTTGATGTTGTACGGAATGAGGTAACCTAGCATCAAATGCATAAATATTAAAAAATAATGTGTGGCTATATTACATTTTCAGTTGATTTCATCAGGGTGGGTCTTACAATTTTCATTTGTATTTCTGCACTGTGCATATAACCAAAAAGATTCTTCAATGCTATATACTTGCATTAGTACCTAGTGTATAATATATTATGGATCCCATTTGATAAAAAGCAAAAGAGGCCTAAAACAAGGTGGATCAATGACATCAGCAAGTTTTGCAGGCCCAATTGGCAAAAGAAAGGAATGCATTGGCTGGAAACATTCAGAAGTGCATTTCATCCTGCAGTAGATAGACAGTGGCTAAAATGATGATGATGATGATGATGATATTATACACTAGGTACAGGAGGCAAATCTGAATTATTTTCTATATGGCTTGGTGCAGTGTTTTACTATTTAGTTGGAGATCTGCTTAAATCTTGGTCAAAAAGGACAACAGCTTGTTCAGGAATTCTTCTTTTTCCAGATATTTTAGTACAAGGAAGCAGCAGGATCGATGACTGTTGAAGCAATGAAGGAAACTCCAGAAGAGCTTAATTGCTCACAAATCAAAGGCCATGTTATGAATAATAGAAAACAAAAACAATAAATCTGGAAAGGTCCAGTTGGCCAGACTAGTTCTTTTCTTCAATACTTCTAAAAACAGAAAAAGAAAAAACCCAGAACCTATTGCCTCACTAATTAACTGATTCATTCATATGATCATACAGTGGGTATGTATCTTACCAATCATCTAGTTTAATTCCCTGTTCAGAGCAGGTCACTAAAGCATTTTAAAGCAATACTTCAATTTTTCTTTTAAGACCTCTGATGAAAGGGAATATGATACCTCATGAAGTAACCTATTCTACCATGAGGCAACTTTACTTATTAAAAGAAAATTCCTCCTAATGTCTACCCTGATTTTATTTCCTTGCTGTTTCATTCAATTGCAACCAATTGGTTCTGCTTCTTCTCTCCAAAACAACAGAAAACAACTCCATTCTCTCTCCATATGACAGCTTTAGAGACCTGACTGCTTTAGAGATCTGACTGCTATAATATCTCTTCTTAAGTCTTCTCTTGCAGGATAAACACATTCAGTTCATTTAATCATTCCTCACAATACTTAATTCCTACTCCCTTAAGTAGAAATTAAACTTGCTCTAATTTGTCTACCTTCTTTTTAGATTGCAGGTTACAGAACTTTTTACAATATTGCATTGGGAAAATTACTAAAGGAGATTTGAATAGGAAACTTACTTTCTGGGAAGTGGACTCTGTCTCCTGTCAATATTGCATTTTTGCAGTTTTTCCTGCACTTCAAATGATTAATAAAAAGGATGACACATTTTTGTGTTGGGTGCCAGTTGTGTGCCTCTTTTCAATTAACCTTGACTTACAACAATTCATTTAATGACTGTTCAAAGTTACAATGTTACAAAGTTATACTTACGACCATTGTAGCACCCCCAGTTCCCCATGGTCATAGGATCAAAGTTTGAATGCTTGGCAACTGGCATACATTTATGATAGTTGTAGTGCCCATGATCATGTGACCTTCTTTTGTGACCTTCAGTTAAGCAAAGTCAATGGAAAAGTCAGTTTCACGTAACAACTTGTGTTGCTAACTTAACTGCATTGATTCACTTAAGAACACTAAGCGAGAAAGATCATGAAATGGTGCAAAAGTGACTTAATATCTATCTTGCTTAGCAACAGAAGTTTTTGGCTTAATTGTAAAGTGAGGGCCATCTATATAACCTTTCTTTTTTTAAAAAAAAAAGTCTGCTTTTCATCCCACTGTTTAGATTACTTCTGACCACTTGCTTAATCATTATTTGCAGATAAGCAGTCCTGAATGAAACAAATTATGTACATCAGTTCCTTCCAAGCTAGTCTGGCCATCTATCAATACTATCTGCTAATCACAGCAATACTGTGATTCTGAGTGGTTTGGTATCGTGTGGTGATGGTGAGAAAGTGAAAAAGCAGCAAATAAACTCATTTAACCATTAGCTTCGCTTAACATTCCATGTATGCTGTAAATCAGTCTACTACCATCCACCAGCAGAAAGCCCTAACAAAAGGCAGTGATTGGCAGCAGAGATAACAATTTGTTTGCTTGTATAATTTTCCAACAACTTGAGAAGGAGTGTAGACCAATTTTAAAATAACTGTGGAAAAACCAGTGAACTCTGTGAAAAACAATGGTGGAAAATTTCAATTTTGCAATAACTATTATGCCGTAAACATTTAAATACTGTGACATGCTAAGCCTGACTACAGCTAATCTCCATTAGATTTGTGGCTTCGCACACTGTGCTGAGTGTATCCATTGGTTAGTTTGTGGTTTAGTACAAACCCAGAAAATTGATTAATTTTATAATAAAGTTAAAAACATTGTATGATCATAGTGTCTGAGAACTATGGCTAATTATAAACTGCATTATGAGCTGCATCCTGATGTGGTTTACAAGCTGTGGTTTGTAATGTTTATTAACAATATGCAAATGTTACTCAGTGACAGGATTCTATGAGTTCTCTACAATCAGAAAACACTAAAACATAACTAAGCAGAAGAGTACTTTAAACTATTCTTATATATTTCAGAATATTTAATAATACCTTTTAAAACTAAGTTAAACAACTTCCTTTAGGTTATAATAGAATAATACAGTTGGAAGAGACCTTGGAGGTCTTCTAGTCCAATCCTCTGCTCAGGCAGGAAACCCTATACCATTTCAGACAAATGGTTTTCCAGTCTCTTCTAAAAAACTTCCAGTGTTGGAGACTTCACAGTTCTGGAGGCAAGTCATTTCCTGGTTAATTGTTCTGTCAGGAAATTTTTCTTTAGTTCTAGGTGGGTCCTTAGTTCCCTGATGAATTTCCATCCATTGCTTCTTGACAGTGGTGAGATTAAAATATTGTTGCCACCGGTTCGGTGAGCATAGCTTGGTGGGTGTGTTTTGCCCATGTGCACACCCACCAAGTGTTTGCATGCCCGTGCAAGCCAAATGCACACTTTGTACAGGTGCAGAGGCATTTTCACAGGTGTAGAGGCATTCTAACTCACCTCCTGCAAGCCTGCATGATCCCGGTCGCTTCAGCAGCTGCCACGCAGCACTATTGTGTGCCGCACAAAGCAGCTGTGCTCAAATTCAGCAGATAAAAATGAGTATGGCAGCCCAGGAGGGAGGGTGGGCCCAACAGCAGAGCCAGCAGAGCAGTGGAGAGAACGGTTCGGTATCCTCTGCTCATCGCTGTTATCAGCTTGCTAGAACCGGTCCAAACCGGTCGAATACCACCACTGCTTTTTGTCCTGCCTCCAGAATAGGTAGACTCCCTCTTCTTTGTGGAAGCCCCTTAGAATATTGGAACACTGCTATCATGTCATTCTTAGAGCTTCTTTTTATTAAACTAGACATATCCAATGTCTGCAACTATTCTTCATATGTTTTATTATGGGTCATTCCAAAAAACAGGTGGTGAGATTAGCATTCCCAAAAACAGGTGGGATTTAGACAAAATCTGAATTTGATTTAATTAATAGGAAATATATTAAACATGGTCAACATGATTATTCTTCATCTCTTTAATTAGAATTATAGAAGGATAATTCTATAATTATCTTCTATAACATTGCAGAATATTTTCTCCTGGAGCCTCCAGATACATAACTTACTTGATATTTTTTTTAAAAAAAAGTAGAGAGAGAGAGACAGACAGACAGACAGACAGACATAGACAGAAAAATAGATAGAGAGATAGATTATAGTGCAAGAAAGAAACCAATCTTGCTTACAAATTGGTGTTCAATATTTAGAAATCCCATCCCCAAAAATCTTAAAATGCCTTATTCATGAATTTATCCTAATATTATACTGAATACTCAGTAGGACATAACTACCATGATGTAATATTGGGTCAAGATACATTTAATAAAAGAGAATTTGATTTATAAATTATTTCACAGCATAAGAGAATTTTTGAAAAATTGGTTGAATATACTGGGCTTTTCACTTATTTAGTTATAGGTGTTTGTAGGTAGAATAATGGTGCATTGTTAAAGAGGTACTCTCCAGTCATAAAGTGGGCAGAAAAATACATACATTAGCCTATGTAGAGCCTCTAGCATATTTTAACATATGATGAATAATATGCCTCTTGACATTCTAGACAAATTCTTGATGGTTTTTCTATATGATTAAGAGCCACAGTAGCACAGTGGTTAGATGCAGTACTGCAGGCTACTTCTGCTGACTGCTGGCTTCCTGCAATTTGGCAATTCAAATCTCATCAGGCTCAAGGTTGATTCAGCCTTCCATTCTTTCAAGGTGGGTAAAATGATGACCCAGACTGTTGGGGAAAATATGCTGACTCTGTAAACTGCTTAGAGTGGGGTGTAAAGCACTGTGAAGCGGTATATAAGTCTAAGTGCTAATGATATTGCTATTCTTTATTCTACTCTGAAACTCACAATCTATGTTCATGATATCTTGCAGTACCCAACATTTGGCAGACTTCAAGAATTGGGTGGTCCTCTGCATATCTGCATTGAGATACTATTGTATCATCCCAGATAAACCAATCAGGAAACAGGATGAAATGAACATTTCTACTTTATTGCAAGGCTACATTAATAGAACCTGGCAAGTTTGAAGGCACAAACTTTCTGCTGACACTTTTAAGTACTTGAACCATGAGGGTGGGTCCTTCTTAAGTTTCTTTTTCTGACTTTTAAGCCACTAGAGGCTCCTTCCTATCTTGTCTGATTGTTTCCAAGGCAGCATTGCTTTCCCACCCAACCCTTTTACCAAGGTCACTCTCACTTTCCATTACAACTACAGAGTGCTGAACACATCAGGTTTCTATTGATATGGAAACTGAATAACTGCATTACAAAATCAATGAAATATTGATATAATTAGAGTATGAGTACAATATTGGTTATGCAAAATAATCCTGCTTTATTTTTGTTTCAGTCTAGATATTTCACTATCATCATGTTTTATATATATAGATAGATTTTGTCTCATTTTTTTACTTGTTTCTTTCAAGCAATAAGCACTAGTAGCTATGCTAAATTGTTAATTTTTGCTAAGGGAAAATTAATCTTTGTGCCAATAATAACATTTGACATATGTAGTTTAATTCAATAGACTGTTCTTTATTATTAAATTCAGTTTGAGGTTGGGAATGATTGAAATTATCTCAAGGGTATATTTTGTATAAAAATAACATGAAGTTGAAATACTAAAATATCAGCCATGGTTGAATGATATTAACCACATGAAAAAAGATGTAGAGGGCATTCATATATAACATGAAAATTAAGTATAAAACCACATGCATGCTTTTTTAAAACTTTGAAAAGCATGTCTATTTTTTATATATTCTTATGTTACAGGTCTTTAATGGCATTAAAATATTGTGATAAAGTTTATGCAATTTGTAGTACTTGAAAAGAAGATGAAGATAGGATTTTCATGAATGCTATTACAAAGTGGAGAAAATACGAACAATTATTTCCCAGAACATATATTACTGTTTTTTAATCAAAACATTTAAACAACATCCTTCCCTTTTTGCACAGTCATGTCACACACAGTGACACACAGTGTAGGTTTTTGAGCTGAATAAACTGTACACATCCCTGAATCACAATATACATTTCTTCCATCTTTCTTCCAATTTTTGCACTGAAACAGAGTATCAACAACTATGATCTGTTTACTTTCCTGGAATGTCAGAACTGACTTTCATCATTTTCCCAAGATTTCACATATTTCCCCCATTTTTACCTGTAAATATAGACATTTAATGAAGCTATTTAGATCAATATTTCTCAACCTCAGAAGCTTTAAGATGTGTGGACCTCAACTTCCAGAATTCTCCAGCCACCAAGGTTGGTTTAGATGAAATTATCCCCTCGTGATCTAAAGATTTTTTCTGTTACATTTTACTTACCATAGATATATCCTTCCTGTCCTGCCTTGTATTCAGATTTACAGAAATGGCTTCCTAAGACTTGAGCTCAGAAGTATGCATTTAGAAAATTCTGTTTTTAAACATTGAAAAGAGGAGCTAGAATGAGCCATGGGCTGCCTAGATCAGATAAATACCTCAGAAAAGGGAGCGATTAAAATCTTTGCTATATTGTTCATATATTATACATTCTGTAATGTATAATATGTTAATATGCATCATAATGGCCCACAAGCTGCTCATTGCCTCTCTCTATATATCCAGAGAGCATATTTATGTTGTATATTTTTCTTTCTGTATCACCCCCCCCCAAAAAAAATTAGCAAGCTTTGGGAGATGGGTTAATTGGGAAAATGAGATTATAGTACATTTACCTATCCAGTGAAAAATAGTTTATTTGATTTATAATTGACCTCTCCACTCCAACTATTTCATTAAAGTTACAACACACAGAGAGCTACACACAAGAGAGCTTGTGCTCAGATTTTCTGTATCACATTATCTCCATCAAGTCCTTTTCAGCTCCTGCATTTAGAGAATTTTGATGACTATTCCAATATTTCATTAAGACAAAATTCCTCTTTCAGACATAGCCACCAACAATTTGGGTTATGATATCATAACTAACTTCATAGCTAGGAAGCAAGACTACGTCCTCTTAAACTTACTGTTTCTTCTTTTGCCTTTACCTTTGGATATTTGCATATTTAATGCAGTATGAACATGGGAAACCAGTGTATATAAATTCCACAGTGATGTCCAAGTGATATGTGAAGTATGAGTCAAAGCCAGAAGGTAGTCAATGTTTTGTGTATGATTCTTTCTTATGATTAGCATACCTTTGATAAGATTTTGAGATGAAATGAATTATGATTCACCATTAGTTTTCTAGAGATACGAAATCAGACCACTATGAGATTATTTCAAATGTGAAATTGGGTTTTATGGGTATTTAAAAATGTATCTTTTATCGGTTTTTTTACTCTGTTCAGTCAGTTAAGTGTTAAAACTTGATTATTAATGACGCAATCCACAGGAATCTGAAAAGTTCTATGGTGCAATTCTTACTGAACAGTAATTCTATTAATCAAATATTTGGGTCTGACTAAAACAGAATAGACCCAGTGATTGATGGTTATAAATTTAAAGCAGACACCATGCAAGAAAGGTTTGTAGCTTATTATAATATACAGAGAATAACTTAGGTGAAAATATTTAGATTTTGAGTTACAATCATTAGGAAGATTTTATTTTTTTAAAAATGGTTGCCATAATGGTAAAAGCACTCATAAGTATGTCTTTTTAAAGAGATAAAGCAATACATTATGTGCTATAGCATTAATTATACTCCTTAAAAGGTAACATTTGGTATATAATAGTGTTCTAGTTCTTAAAATTAAGTATTTGTTCTATGACAATTATAGGTAGAATACTGTCAAATGAAGTCAGGTGATATCAAATTAAACAAATAAATATAATAAACACTGAGAGGAGAGCAAGAGTAGTATAGAAATTAAAAAGTTAAAGACTACATGGAAATCTATTGGGCAACTTTAAGCCAATGGATATTTCCCAGCCCAATGTATCTCACAATGTGATTATAATGTGGTTATAATGAGAAAACATTTAAAGAGAGAAAGCTTGAGCACCTGGAGGAAAAGTGGTATACAAATCTGAGTAATGAATTATAGAAATGTGTGTAGAAACCAGGGCTATATGTATTGAATCAAACCCATTGCTTAGGCTTGATTGGTTTCACTGTTATTTAATATAGCATTGTGAATGAATTCCATAGATATGCTTGCCAGATGAGAATGCTGACTATGTTTTTCTTTTAAAACATCAGGAGAGAAAGAGTTATTGTAGCCCATTCTGAAGAATTCATTATAAATTCCAAATCAAACAAACATGACACTTGTCTTACAATGTTCTGTTGCCACAAAAATGTTTCTGAAGTCTTGGAATGACTCGCAGCTACATACATGCAGGTCCTTTTCCTCCAGGGAAACGTATCTGTGTGTGGTGCTATGGGTTCAAGGCTTCAGTATACAGATAAACTCCTGTCTTGCATACACTGCCCTACTGTATGTTCAGGCAATTACTCACTTGACTGGACAGCATGTAATTTTTTTGCTTCTCCCAGGGCACTAGTAACTTGTACTTCTCTGCTTTTTAATGATTTGTTCAAAGGCGTTTGATGAATATGTGCATTATATACCTCAGAGCTATGCCAGCCTATTTAGCTCTGACTTGATGCCCTTTTCAGAGCTCTACATCTTCGAAGTGCTTAAAAGTGAAAGATTCACAAAAGTAGGTGCATTGGAGTATGGAAACACACGTTGAAAAGATGTCACACATGAACAACTTATGTAGGGAAAAGCACAAGATACTTCCCCTGGGTAACGATAATGTGAATCTGAGGGCAGGAAGCTGAATATTTCTCTTTGAATGGGACTTTTAGACTCCATCATTAACATGAGTCAGGCAATCAAAACAAGGCTTGGAGTGTTCCTAATCTTAATCTCCAAATACAAACCAGGTGCAACCTAACAGAGAGGGCTAATTGATATGTGGTCTATTGGCATTATATTTTATGGGATTCCATTCTGATTTTTCTGTCATTATAAATTGGTTCACATTCCTTGGATTACTCTGTCTTAAAAACAGATAGCAAACAAGCATAGGTATATAGATTCATGATCCACTATTTCAGTGAAGAGGAATAATGAGCACATACTCAATAAAAGAATAAACTAATGTAAATGTAGAGTGGGACAAGGACTACAAGAGAAAACATACACAAGCTAAAAGTCTGTAGAGATTCTCAGTCATCCAGGTCATGGTTGTCCCAGAGGTGCTTTTTACATAACTAACTTAACAACTGTAGTGATTCATTTAACACCTGTGGCAAAAAAGCTCATAATATGTGGCAAAGCTTGTCTCACTTAACAACAAATATTTGGGCTCAATTGTGAACATAAGCTGAGGACTACCTATGTTTGAGTTTGAGCATAATGTATATTAGTCCTGTTTTGAAATTTAAAATATCTTCAGATATAATGTGTACATCCTAAAATGTTGGAAGCTAATGCGGTACAAATATTATTATAGTTATTTTATCATTACTATGTAATGTCAGAAAATAAATTTCTTTTAGAGGTTTTTTTTTTTAGAAAAGAAGCAAATGTTGGCAAAAATTCTCCTGTTTGAAATGCAGTGTAGTTGCATTAGCTTAACTGCACGGCATTAACTGTAATGCAATTTAAGTACATACTTGAACAGCCAATCTTTTGCCTTATAATCATATTTCCAGAATATTTTGGTAAAAATTTCAAGTGCAGAATTCCTACAGGTCCCTTCATTCAATGTAGGCAAGCATCAGTATTAATGTCTTGGGTTTCACTCGCTGGAGCTTTCTCATCTTCTATTAATCCGCATGGGAGTCATCATGAGAAACTCATCCTAGATTTTTTTTTTAATATCAGGAAGCAGAGCCAGCCACCAAGACTGCAGAGTGATGGACAGACATGTGTGATATAGAAATAATGGCCCATCTTGCAATAATCTAATTCAAAAGACGACAAAAGGAAGTTCACAGCACCTTGAAACTGAAGCATAAAAACTGAGCTTCTTTTACAGAAGAAGAACCCTTTTACAAAACCAAAATACTTTTTGCAAAATTTGATTAAATATTCAAAGGAAGAATTTCAACAACTTTCTTGAAGTTTAATAGCTTCATTTCAAAATTAAAACATTCCTCAGAGCTATGAAGCAGCTGCATATTTGGTATCCTAGTCCTAAACATACTGCTGCACAAACCTATGTAGAATAACTATTAGCATCCAACAGAGTTTTCTTTTGAAATATTTAGCTACTTTCATCACATTGAGATTTAGAGTGTGGAAATATTGGACCCAGAGAGATATCCTGGCTTCAGTGCATAGTTGGAATACAATCCAGGTACAATTATGCATAGTGGGACATCCTTGTAAACACAAGAAGTTCCCATACATTTGCAGAAATAAAATTTATTTCAGTGGGCACGATTGATAGATAGGAATAGAGCAGAACAGAACAAAGCAGAATGAACACTTTATTGGGCCAAGTGCGATTAGACAACAAGGAATTTGTCTCTGGTGCATAAGCTGTCAGTGTACATGCAAAACAACAGAGTAAAAATAATCTGATCAATAATAATGATTAGTAGTAATAAAAAGTAGGTAATAAAAATGAGAAGGATAATAGTAACAGAGCCATACTACATGGGAAAATATACTTAGACTTTACACAGTACTGTGGAAATTAGGTGTTCAGCAGAATGATGGCATGAGGAAAAAAAACTTCTTTTGTGTCTAGCTGTTTTGGCATGCAATGCTCTATAATTGCATCCTGAGGTGTGGAGATGAAACAGTTTATGTCTAGGATGTGAGAGATCTGTAGAGCCCTTTCTGACCTGTGCAACATACAGGTCCTCAATGGAAGGCAGGCTGGTTGCAATTGTTTTCTCTACAGTCCCAACTATTCATTGAAGTCTGTACCTGTCCTGTTTTGTTGCTGTACTAAACCATGCAGTTATAGAAGAATAAGTTACAAATTCAATAATTCCTCTGAAGAACTGTATCAACAGCTCCTAGGGCAGTCTGGACTTTCTGAATTGACACAGAACCTTCTTTATTGTGCCTTTTTAAAGATTTATTTATTTATTTTATTTGTTTTGTCAATTGCTTACAAGATAATAGGTATAAAAATAAACATAGTTATGAATACATGAAATGGATACATATAAGAAAAATAAAAGAAATAATAAGACAGGGATGGTAGGTACGTTGGTGCGCTTATGCACGCCTCCTACAGACCTCTCAGGAAAGGGGTGAGCTCAATAGTAAACAGTCAAAGGTTAAAGGTTTTTGGGGTTTGGGGAAGAAACCAGAGTCAGGTAAAGTATTCCAGACATTGACCACTCTGTTGCTGAAGTCGCATTTCCTGCAATCAAATTTGGTGCGATTAACCTTGAGTTTGTATCTATTGTGTGCTTTTGTATTGTTATGGTTGAAGCTGAAGTGTTCATTGACAAGTAGGACATTGCAATGTATGATTTTATATACTATACTTAGATCAGATCGAAGGCGGCATAGTTCTAGGTTTTCAAGGTCTAGAATTTCAAGTCTGGTGGCATAAGGTATTCTACAACAAGTAGAGAAATGGAGAACTCTTCCTGTGGAATATTTCTGGACTTTCTCAACTGTGTTAATATCAGATACGTAATGTGGGTTCCAGACTGATGAGCTGTATTCGAGTATTGGTCTAGCAAATGTTTTGCATGCTCTAGTTAGTAGTATAATATTACCAGAGAAAAAGCTACATAAGATTAGGTTAACAACTCTTAATGCCATCTTTGATGACTTGTAAAAATTAGGCAACATTTTACTTTACTTTCACTATGTATACTATGCAGGTAACTTGTAAAACCCAAACAGTAATCTTGAAGACATCCCATTAAGGGTGACTAAACAACCCCAGCATGAGTGGTTTTTGACTGAAAGTCATATATAGAGACTGACAGATTCATAAGGTTAAGAAACAAGAATGTGATCAGAAAAATCACAGCTTGTTGCTGTCTTATTTTATAACCAATGTAAGGAACCTGCTTTATTAGAGAAAGTTCGTACATTAGGATTAATGGACATCTGTACTCCAAGTATCTACAAATTATATAATTACAACCATTTCTACCACAATATGGAAAGAGTTTCCAATAACAAATGGGTCAGCCTTGAAATATACTATCATTTTGAAATAAAAAAGTAAGAATATTTTAAGCTCTCTTTTTAGAAATAACAAACAAATGCAGTTGACATAATTATGAAAAATATCTTTAGAAAATATTTGTAATACTACTCTATATTTGTGAATGGTCAGGTCAGCTCTTATTACATGGATGGAAGTATATATCACAGCTTCAGTGTTCTGTGCTTAACATTGAAATGTATTAATACTTAACACTTAAATGTATTGTTTCTTTACATTAAAAAAAATCAACAATAAATTATTGTCAGTGATATTGATAAGTATAAAATGCTGGTCCCACTAAATTCACTGGGATTTACTTTTAAGGGTTATGTATGTTTATTTATTTGTCAGGTTTTGTTTTAGCTTTATATCCTCCTTTACATCTATGAACAAAAAAAGTGTA
>JANHFN010005535.1:641102-651673 GCA_032468175.1 Toxicocalamus goodenoughensis
CTTTTAGTTTGTTGTTTACAAAATTGTAGAAAGCGCGGGTGGAATTGGTGCGTAGAAGGTTTTCTTCTTGTTTAATGTGATAATTGGTGCATTCAGTCTTTATCTGGTGGCATAAATTTTTAAATTTATTTTTAAATATTTTATTTTAAAGATGGTTCTAAGGTTGAGTGTCCATTTCAAATCCTGGGAAACCCAAAAACTTGAAGGACTCTACAGTTATTTTGTTGTCTAATATAATAAGAGGTAGTAGAATAAGAGGCCGCTTCCTAAAATCTACTCTTATTGCTACAGTTTTAAGGTGTTCTGTTCCAGTTGTACTACAGCACCAATTGTTCAATCTCCCATCTATATGCAGACTCATCACTATCTCAAATGAGAACAATGATTGTGATACCTGCAAACTTCAATACTTCAACAGTGGGACCCTTAGAGAAAAGAGAAAGTTTTATAAATTTACAAATTTTATAAATTTACAAGTTTCAAAAGTTCATATTTTCTGATATAAAGGCAAGATTCTGTAAGTTCCCTTCACTGGATCTACAGTACTTGGAATTCTATTCACTGTCAATGAAATTCAATGGAATTCTGGTGACATCTAAATTCTGTGCAGGATGTAGATCTTCCAAGGAGGTGATGCCTAAAATTACATCGGGTTCTAAGTGATTGTTGGAGATTGTGAAATGCTGTTGAAGATATTACAGTTTCTTACTGCATCTTCAACAGTGAGTGTGTCCTGTTTGTGTGGTACACTTTTAATGTTCAGTGGGGTGGAGTCCACAGTATTATTTGTCCATCATTGTGCTTTGAGAAACTGTCAAATAATGAGCTCAGAAAATTCCTTGCAGGATCAATGAAGCTTTACTACAGGCATAGTTTAGTAGCAGAAGCAAGTTCGTTGTTTCTTTAGAAACAGAGATGTAGAAATACCACAGGGCCTTTTTAACATCAACTGGCCTAAGCACTGAGTATTCCCTGGCTACTTATGTTATGTGAATTATTAGCAGATTGGAAGTGACATCAATTAGTTATGTGGAGCTGACATTCTGAGGGAAAATAAAAATGAGGTACTGTACATACAAATCTCAAATTCATCTCTACATTGCCTAGGGATTTTCTTTCCCCTTTCCTTCCCATAATATCAATTATCGGTTTATAATATAGTATTGTTGACTTAACAATGATATATTTCTAGCTGAAGGCAGAAATGCATTTTGCATTAATAAACTGTTTTGAAATGTGTTTAAGGACTATTTTATTATAGGCAGACAAAAAGGCTGCTACAAACTAAATTCAGCCTGCTCTCAATCACTCCTACCTGTGGCCTGTTGGTGGTGGTGAGAATTTATCAGTATGGCAGGAAATATTATAGATGTGATAGACAGCTATTACTTCTTCTCAGACAGAAGTCCCTGTACCTTCTATTCTCATTGCCATGGGAAAAATTCGCTTGGTATTTTCTTTCTGGCAACTGTGTGACTGTTCATAATTTGATGGAAAATTGATTAATCACACATTTAACTCAATGCAAGATCTTCTGCACTGTAATAAATTATGGCCATTAATCAATAAGTACAAAGTAATTCCAGCAGTCTGGAGACATGCTGGTTTCTAATAGAAAAGCTTGCGCTCTGGCCTTCCTGCCAGTGACCACTTCATCTGAGGTATTTTGCACCTGCCTCAATCCAATTAGATGACATAATTAATGAATCTCAATGCACTTGATAATCCGTTATACAAAAGAAAGAATGTTTTGGCATATCCATTAAGTTCTGATGTACAGCCCTTTACACACTGAGAAATAGACAGAGAAAGAGAGATGATTCAGGCCAGGCCTGAGAGTGCAGTTGAAATCTTATTGGTCAGTTGTGTATAGTGCATGTAACTTGTGAGTAAATAGTCATATCAGGAGAAAAAGCCAAAAATAAATACATCTCCTACTTGGCTAGGAAATGAGTAGAAACTGTACATACACATACACTGAGACATTCAGGCCATCTTGTTCCTTTCATGAGAAATTAAATGGTATGATTGAATAAATACCCAGGAAGTATTCTTTTCCAGCCAACCTAATCAATGTTTTCTTAGTTAGTATCAGTTACAGCTTTGCATATCATAGTACTTTTGCACCTGTTCTTTGGGACCAACAAATAGACACCCTATCACTCTTATAACAAGCAAAAAAGTAGACACATTATAAAAAAAGAAAAGAATGGGCAATTATATCACTATGAGATGAAGGGGAAAGATTTTGTTTAAGGACCTTGGAAAAACAATTAGCTGAGGATTAGAGAACTAAAAGGCCTTTCCAAACTGTACCTGGAAAGTACCTCACCCACTTAATGCCTTCTAAGCTGTCATTGTGCTTGAACTTCAGTCCCAATGATTAATGGAAAGCTGGAGGGCACAGCTAGCAGCTAAAGTCTCAATTATGAAAAAGCAGTAACTAGTTTAATGTGCTGATGCCTTTATACTTAAAGTGACAGCTGTGAAAAATTGCAATATTTCCAATCATGCTTTAATAATTTATCATTCATTTATTGGCATCCTCATCACATCTTAGTCCTGCTTCTGGGCTTCATGTTTTTGTTTTGTTTTGTTTTTGGTTCTTTGAAGTCTATGGTGGCTCAACAGAGGGAAAAGAAAATTGGTTTCAAGTTTAGGAAGTTACTTTCTTTTGACACAATCTAAATCTATTTCAGCTGCAGGAACATTTTTAGACTCTGCTTATTACTTGTATGCTAACTAATGGGGCCCTAAGAAAATTACCACTTCTACTAAACCACCATAACTAGGCAGATACTTCATAGTATCTTCATATTACAATATCCATCAGTGAGCTCTCCACCAGATTATCTTTAGCTTGTACATAGGTCTCACCATGTCTGACCATTTGGCATTGCAATTCACTTTTTTCACTATCACAGTTAATATCAGCTTCTCCTGGGAGGAATCACAGACAGCGATTCAACAATCTGGCTCTCAGATAAATTATTTTATCCTACTATATTTGCAGGAATGAGCAAAGCTGTTAGAATTCCAGTAACTGACAAGTATTAAACATTAGCCCTATTTATAGTATAGACCAGTTCAATTATTGTGTCTTTTTGTCCCATTCATCTGGTGAAACTGGTTGGAGGCTTCACACTTTTGGACAGAGCTGAATAGTTATCACATATCCCTTGTTATTATAATTAATAAGGACTAGGTTTTATTGTCTCATTAAATATTAAAGTTTGCCCACGATTTTTGGAGAATCTCTGGAAGCTGCACTCAAAACATTGAGAAAGTAGTTCCTGCAGCTTTTCAGCTCCAGGGCAACTGCAATTTTACGAGTTTTTCTCGATCGCATCACTAAGAGTAACAGACAAAACTTTTAGCCATATTGATAACCTGCCCATGAACTTCCCTTGTAAATGTGTCAATTTGATAGATCTGCTACCAGTACTGTTAATTTCTAGCTTCATATCTATTTTATAGATTTTGAAATTCTATAAATGAATTGTTTTTTTAAAAAAAATTCAAACCAGGTTGCAAAATACTGTTAATTTTCAAAAAATAATGTTAGGCTTCTTTACTCAGCGATTAAACTGAGTTGTTTCATTTTGGAGTGTTATTTGGACAAGGGATTATCTAACTGAAAAAAAAATGTTGTACCATTTCAAATTATGCCACTATGTAGAATTATTTATTTATAAACCGCCTTTTTGTCCAAGGCAATTGGTACATTAAAAAAACAATGCAATTTAGTTAAGCAATCAACCTATTAAAATCCAATAAAATTTTATATCCTAATCAATTTTAAAAATGAAACAAAGCATAGAAACTATAAAGGCACTGAGGGAAAAATAGTACGTTTGTGTTCCTTCGTATCAAGCTTTCTTCGTCATAGGTAGAATAGGTAGAATGGGTCTTTGCAGGACAGAACAAGAAGGCAAATAACATCAGGATGCAAACAAATGAATTACCTGTGTAAAATATAATGGTGCAGTTATGTAATTGTATGATGATGAAATGATACAGAAAATATTTTGACAACATAATTACACATGCAGGCATGCACAGAAATAAACGCTACAAAAAGGTGATTACTTTGGTTAGTGGATAAGGTACTGACCTAGAATCCAGAAGACTGAGTTTTAGGTCTTCCTTGGACATGAAAACTGCCTGGATGACTTTGGGCTAGTTACTCGCACTCAGCCCAAGAACGTGTAGGTTTGTAGTTATGAGGAAAATAGAAAGCAGGACATCAGGTATAAAGGTTGGAGAAAGGTATAAAGGTTGGAATATAATAATGATTTTGCTCAGTCTATATTATGTTGAGGTAGACAATATATTGGAATGTAGCAGCTTGAACCAGAATAGACGATGATGGAAAACTGATCAGAATTAAACTAAACTAAACTAAACTAAACTAAACTAAACTAAACTAAACTATAATTTTGCCTGAAGTTCTAAATTGCCTCTTTTTTCAGGAGACTGCAGTTTATGGGGAAACATCTGGTTTGAAACCAATTTCTCTGGGGGCTTCTACTGTGTAGGAAACAAAGCTATGTGTCAAAAATTCTGGTAAGATTTAAGAAATTGCCACTGTTTTTTTAAATTAAAGACAGGTTTACATTGTACTTTATTTTGTTCTCTAAATTCAAAGTAATGAATTCAAAGTATTTATTTGTCCAGTAATTCTCTATACAACAATCCTGTGAAGTAGATCATGTGAAGAAACCCTGATTGCCTCAAAGTCATAGTGAACTTACATCCCTGAAAGTGGATTGAACTTGGTATTCCTCTTCATAGCCTAAGAGTTTAAATGCTACACTATGCTGTCCTACACTTGTAGCAGAGGTTCTGACCAGTTCTGGAGAACCAGTAGTGGAAATTTTAAGTAGTTTGGAGAACTGGCAAATACCACCTCTGACTGCAGATTTTACCGTATCCTTCCCCTGCCACACCCACCAAGCCATGCCCACAGAACTGGTAGTAAAAAAAATTGAATCCCACCACTGACTTGTAGATTAATTCATCAAACAATAAAGTTGGCTCATAAGAGACAATAAACATTATTTATTTTTAATTTAGTGAAGAAAAACTTGTAGTGTTTGAAAAAAATGTTTGTAATATTTTTTTCCTTCTGTTAGATGGTAAAACAATTAGATGGTAAAACAATTGCTTCCATATTTTTTCAAGAAAAGAAAATAATTTAAGGAAATACTGTACTTAATTTAATTATAAAGCAGTCAAAGATGGATGTGAGTATCTTCTCTTTCATTATATGTGGCTTTCCCCGGTTCCCAAGAAGACTTCATGAGAAACTTCTTCTTAGAAGTTAAAAAATAATAGGCAGAAAGAACGACAACCAGCAAGACAACAGAGTAATGGATATATGTACGATAGAACAGCAGAATTAAAACCACATGCCATTTTTCAATGATAAACTCACATTGCTGAAAAAAAAAGTCTTGCAAACACACTGGGTGTGTTTGACCTTGAGAAAGAAGATGAGTTTTCTTTATTGCTAAAGGACCTGAAGACATATAATTTACTAATCCTAATTTATAAGAAAATAACTTCCAGGAAATTTTTCCTCATGTTAACAGAAATTTAGTGATGGACTCATTTAGTTATATTCATAAAGAACTGGATAGACATTCATTGGGAATACTTTAACTGTTGCTCTAAATTTCTGTATTTGCTAAGACTTTCAATTCTGAGACTTTGTGTATTTGGTTGTAGTTTTCCACCCATTTTTCTAGCTCTTTTATTTGATGATATGGTTGGATTCTTCCAATTTTCTGACTCTATGAATAAACACAGATAAGAAAAATAGAGGTACATGGCCCTTAGTTTTTCTGTTGGCCATGATTCCAAAGCCATGGATTCTCACTATTCTCTTGCTGCCCAGCTGATACACCATTAGTTAAGAGAAAGCAAAAAGAATGATGTTTGCTCCTACTAATAAGTTTGGAAAAAGAGAAGACTGGACAAGGATGCTAATAGGTATTGGTAATGGAGAATCTTAAATGTTGTCCTCTTTAGAAATCCTTTATCAAATTGGATGTGTCACCAAGGTTTCAATATGTTTTCTTACAGTTTTTCAAATCCTAAAAAGCTTTCCATATTTGCTGTAGATGAAGAAACTTGAGCCTGCTATACATCATAAGTAAACAAATCAGTAGACACCATGAAATTTCTTTTGCTTCTATATAGAGTATATATTATGAATACAGGTGTCCATATGCTATTTGACCTGAGCCCTGAATCTATATGCCCTTTGACAAAATATGCATTTATATGAATTGCTGTGATTAACACACTTTGTATTTATATTTATTTGGCATATCAAGAATATGCAAATTATGACAGGCTTAATTTATTAGTATCACTTTTTGTTGGAAATTATTGCATTTTGGAATTATTGCATTTTGCTTTAAAGCTGATTTAATATTGAAGCCTTTCAACGATAACTAGAAGAAGAAAACACAGATGGCTGTTGAAAGACCAAGAAATGGAGGAAAAAAGGGAATCTGTTTGGGAATGAATCTATATTGGATAAAGAATTTTCCTCATAAATTTAATATTTATAGATAAGTGCAGTACAAATAAAAGTTAGCTTTACTAATCTTTTGAAGCTTAAAATATAATATATAAATTACTTCTTTATATAGGTTTATACCTTGCATGTGCTCTGGGATTCCTACTTACTTATTCAATTTACAACTTTATATATTAATTCAATTGATAAGATTGGTTGCTAGACACAATTTCCAGCACTGCCTATTTAGAACTGAGAGTTTAAAAAGATTAAAATGTTAGGAATTCACTAGTATTCTGACTGCCAGCTTCCAGAACATTCTTAGTGAGAAAGATTATATTCCTCAGTAAGTGCCTGTTCATGAGGAAACCTGTTCCTTGAACTTGTACTTTCGCATCTGGTGTATGTTGCTTAGGACCTGTAGGAGTTAATTTAATTTGTGCCCAAAGTTGTTGCTGTCAGAAAAAAAATAAACCTGTTTCAGTTTGTATCCATGATTCAACTTTATCCTTTTATGATTTCCTCATCAGGCAAAGCATGACAAGTATATAGAAAGCTGCTTATTATTTACACTCAATAACATGGACCTTTAATCTTTCAGGGGCTATTCTGAAGAGCAATGTCAGTTACACAGTTCTTTTATATTCATGTGCCTAACCTTTTTAGAAGTGCCATTTACTTTTTTTCAGAACAATCCAGGTCTTTCATGTTCACCCCTTTCTTGTGTTAAGCAAGATAAGAACAATGCTTTATTCTGTGAACAATGTCCAAAAGAGAGAAGCTTTGTTTTTTCCTCCTACTGCTTCAGCGCAACATTTCTAGGTTTCACTGAATTAATGCTACCTTAATCCAAATGTTATTTGTAGAATGAGCATTAGGTATCGTATTGGTGTCATTAAATATACAGAGGTCTGGAGAGGCTGTAAATCCATTCTAATAAGCTCTTTGATAGCGTTAAAAAAGGGCTCTCACCAAATTCCTGCCTATTGCCCATTGAAAAGTATATAGAAAAAAAGTGTGATATCAAGTAATGGCTGGTCTCAGTTGATGTGATACTGTTTATGGCAAGTTACTGCTGAGTATTTTCCTTTGTGCTATAATTTTCACAACAACCTCAAATGGCATGCAAAGTAGGCTTTGGAGCAGTAGCAAGTCTCTGTAAATGTGCTCCAAACTGTTATGCAGGGGTTAATGGTAAATTTATGCAGGGATACAGAGAACTCATACACATAGACCTCAACTTATGACCACAATTGAGCCCAATTTTACAACCTTTCTTGCTACTGTTATTAAGTGCAATTAACTGCAGTTGTTAATAACTGTTGTTAAATAAATCTGGCTTTCCCATTGACTTTGCTTGTCAGAAGGTCACAAAAGGTGATCACATGACCCCCAGAACACTGCAACTGAGTCAGTTGCCAAGCAGCTGAATTTTGATCACATATAATAGTGAATGCTCCAATGATTGTAAGTGAAAACAGTCATAAATTCCTTTTTTATTGCCATTGTAAGTTCAGTCACTAAATGAACTGTTGTAAGTCAAGGGCTACCTGTGTTCCCCATTCTGAAGCCTCCCTGAGTGCCTAGGTTCTGGTTCATATTAGATACATTAGATCTTGCATTCATCTAAACAAAGGACCCTTAATATAATTTAAACTGAATTGGCATCCTTCAGTCTCAAGAAACTATGGTATCATGCTTGAAATCAGTAACTGCCACTTCCAGTGTTGTTTCAATACTGTATGCATTGAAGAGTGTCCTCTCCAGAGCACGAGGCCTGGGTAATTTAATATGGAAGATAAACTGTTACCCAAGCAGAAGATCCTCCTCTCCATGTCACTGAAATAATCTAATGGAATGGCAGAGCCAATACGATTAGTTCCAGCTGTGTCGCAGGAGTTACCAGAACATGATTGCACACAATCACGAACTGCTTCCAGGACTCTGGCTCTGGATTTTGCCTCAAGGTTGACTCCTGAAGCTTGTTCCAATAATAGATATAGCCACAAGGCAGTGGAGGTTTGAAATCAAGACTTTCCCTTCTCCTACCTAGAAGATGGTTCTACTGTTTTATCTGCTGTTGGGGCATAAAGCCCTCTTCCACCTTCAAAACTGTTGACCATCTTCTCCTGTAACTCTGGAAAGGGGCTCTTATGAGGTGCTGCCAGCCTGGCCAGAATGACCAAATTATTTTAAGGAGTTATTACTTCTCCGGCACTCCTCCACACTCCAGAATCCCAGCTCGGCTCCATTTGCATTGACCATTATCTTCCAACTGTCACTTTCTGACCATTCCACTCTACCAGCTCTTGGCCTATCAGTTTCTTCACCTCTCTGTTTCTTCAACAAATTCCAGTTAGTTTATCAAGCTTGTCTCTTTCTTGCCTTTCACTCTATACACTCTTCCACTTCCACATACCAATCTCTACAATCCAAATTCTTCAAAAATATAATTTTAGGAATCCTTATAATACAGGGGTCTTCAAATTTGACAGCTGTTGGTCTAAAGACCAACACAAAAACATGTCTACCAGTGTGGTATCTCACAGGATAAATCTTTTGTGAACTCTCATAAGAATTAAGACAACATAGGCACAGTAAAGCAACTAGCTTGCATCTCAGCTAATGGTAGGGCTACCAAAATCTGGTCTTCAAATCTGAGGTATGCTCTCCAGATGGCAGAAAAGAGTTGGAATTCTCTCCATCTCTGTGCTGCCACCTATTGATTGTAAATATTAATGATGCCAAAATCAAAATGTCTGGGGACATGGGTGGGAAGTGAAAATTCCAGGAATAGGTCAAGAAGATTCACTTGAAGCAAGAAGTTGATGTATTACCTCCACTGACCCATTGTCCTCTTTCCTATGTATATTTTCTATGTAGCATTTGGTTACCTTAAGAAATATTGCTGTAAGGAGTAGTCTGCTCACTGCAGAACATATCACTTTGAAGAACCCTTCAGAGTAACACCCATACGGCACTTGTTGAGGAATATTAAAATGTGGAAGAATTAATAAATGAAAACATTGTGTTCTTTATACTCTAATACTGAGCTGATTTTCTTATGAAAAATATACAAGGTAATAATCAAGTTTCATTGTGAAGCCTGCTTGACATTTGCAACTATGCAAAATCGCTTTATTTTATTCTTTATTGAAATCAAAGAAATTAAACTGACAATTTATTTTCCATTTCATTCCTGAATCCTGTAAAATGTTTAAATTTTCACTGAAAACAAAATGGTTCCAAATATGGTAATAAAGGGAGACTTGTAATAACACTATGCTATAATGGCCTGTAAAACAAGACATTCAGATTTAGAGAGCTCTGTTAACAGTTAAGCTTCCACTGACCACCTGCAGAGGTTAGCAGGAAAAGCTGCCTTTTGATCTTCTTTGTGAAAGGACCTTAAAGGGTGGGAAAAAAATAGAAGGGAAAATAAATGTGGATGAACCTTAAAAGATATTTGGTGGAAATATTCTGTTTGGAACCATTTAGTCCTTTGAACAAGAAAAATACTATGTACAACATTAAATCTATGGCTAGGAAAAGGGAGGAACATCTGTGTTTAGGTCAAGCAGGATCAACATACATTTCATATAACTGTTAACTTCTCTTACAGGTCATTGCCTTTCTGCTAGACTCATTTGTTTAAAAAAATAGTCTATACTGTTAAATAAGGTCTATAAAGATGCATCATTTTGACCTGAATAAAAAAAATGATAAGCTTCATTATTCTGCTACAAATAGAAAAATCAACTTCTGCAGTAGGCTAACTAATTTAGACCCATGTGCTAACATCTATCCCATTTTACTTTAGAGATTTATGTAAATCTATTTAGGGTTTCACATTTAAGTATAAAAGAACCTTAGAAATCATAAAACATTTACAAGTTAATATTTTTTTAGAGAACATCTATTTGAAAAAATAAACTTACCACAACCTCAGAAACTACGGTCGCTGCATCTCTATAATGGCAGAAGAAAGAAAGAAAGAAAGAAAGAAAGAAAGAAAGAAGGAAGGAAGGAAGGAAGGAAAGAA
>JANHFN010005535.1:665153-680297 GCA_032468175.1 Toxicocalamus goodenoughensis
CGGCTGTACAGGCTTTTAAGTAGAGCTTTTTTTTTGGGGGGGGGGGTTAGGGCTTATATAAGGTACACATGTAAAACATTCTAGGTCTTATTTTGGGGACAGGTCTTATTTTCAGGGAAATGGTACTTATTGTATTATGAACACCCCTCAAACTTTCAAGATTGGAATGGCATATAAACTAGAATAGAGACGGGGGGGAAATGGCACACACTTAGAGAAACAAGACAAAGACCCAACAGTTGGTTTTTCACAATATGTTTGATTAATGCTAACCTTGTTTCTTGTGTCTTAGGATGTGGTGCAAGTTCTGCCTTTATGTTTCAATGTACTTTGTGAATCCAGAAAATGGGTTGTCTCAACAACTGGGTTCAATGTACTGAGTGAATGCAGTCAATATGAATAAAATTAGCACTTATTGGGGAGCTGGGGGGTGTAGAATAACAAAGGGTTTATGATGTTCTTCATTGAGAACCCTGAATTGTTGGCTCAGTTATGATTTAAGCTGGTATGAGCTTGTCTGTACTTACCATCAATTCCTATATATGTTTCTTTGTATGAAAAATCTACTTCAGAATATGTCCAGCTGAAATCACTTCCTTTGAATTAGGTTTTCCTTGTTTTAAGGAAGCATGCCATAAAAAGTTCTGAAACTTACAGCTATTTCCTATAGCACTCATGGTGGTGCGGTGTAGTGGTTAGAATGCAGTACTACAGGCTAACTCATTGCTTGCTGCCAGGAGTTTGATTCTGAATGGCTCAAGACTGACTCAGCCTTCCATCCTTCCGAGGACCCAGATTGTTGGGGGCAATACGCTGACACTGTAAATCCCTTAGAGAGGGTTGTAAAGCACTATGAGGCAGTATACAAATCTAAGTGCGATTGCTATTTTGTAAGAAGAGAAATTGGATGAACAGGATACAGTGCTTCTGAAAAAAAAACCAGTGAATATATGCTATTCAGCAATAAAGTTGAAAGAACATAGTGTTATAATTTGTGGAATCCAGGAGTCATTCTAGTTCTTCTAGGATTCTATTTTTCCACATATGCAAATAACTTAATAACAGTTGCCTTTCACTATTCTTAAGGGAGACTATTTTATTATTTCTTTCAAATGTGATGTGATGACAATATAGAATTCTAGCCAACAAAAATGATATTTGTTGTAATCCAATATATCTGGACATGCCTATCTGCTTTACTAGAATACAATACTGCACATGCTTTAATACCATGAATAATAATATTGTTAGTTAAACTAATTTAATATTTCCTAACATCTAATAAAGTTTGAGATATTAATATTCTGTAAAAGCCAGCAACCAAGTTTATGCTTCATCACCATCAAGCTAGATGTGAAAAATCAACCTGGAAGAAGAAATTTGCAAAACATTTATTAAGAAAACAGTAAGGATGTTATCACCAAGATCAGATTCAATTCAGACACTTCACTGACTGTATATAGATAGAATATTTGCATTATGCTCGCTGGTAAATAACTTGGGAGGAAGTCATTTTCCAAAGAACTCTGGGTGGAAAGGTTGTTATATGGACTAACTGAAGATCGTATGGTAGGGTTACCATATCCGGCCTGCAGATATTCCAATGATTATTAGATGACAGCAAAGAGCTAGAACTTTCTGCATTGCAGTTGCCACCTTTTGGTCATAAGGATGTTTGTAGAGCAATCTACAAAATCTAGACCTTTTCCCATGTGGTCTCTGATAAAATATTGGAATGAAAATAGAGCATTATTATTCTGGGCTACGGTGAGAAATAGTTTTGTGCTAATAGAAGGCAAGACATTCCTTTCAATATTATATATATGGGATGCATTTTCCTGGGATAACACTGTAAATGCATTCAAGGCATGTTCACATGTCTAGCTTAGTATAAATCATAGTTAAGAGATTTATTTTTGGATCCATGCCAGATGATACAGCAACCCATTTTCAGTTGCAGTTTTTGGACGTTCCAGAATCTATGCTAACTTCATGGTTGGTGACAGTGATATTTCCACTCCCCCATCCATGGGAATGAACTTAATCAAGTTGGAGTAATGACATATGAAACCAGCCTCTCTCAACATTCTTTAGGTTTCCTCTTTCTATATACTTCCTGAGTTTCCACTTCCTTGCAGCCCACCAATGCCTGAGGATTTGAAAAGAGAACTAGAGGAAAGAAGTTGCTAGTGCACCTGGAATAGTCTTAGCTGCTGATTTTCCAGTTCTGTGGGCGTGGCCTAATTTGTGAGTGTGGCTTGATGGTCATGTGACTGGCTGGGCATGGCGTGTATGTAAATATTATAAATATTTATATAAATATTGAATTTTTAATAAAAATAGAGCAACTTTTACCCAAAATCAGGCAAAGCAGGCAGATTGAGTTGCTCACAGAATCATTCAGTGATCTATCTATCTGCCATCGGCTAGCTCAGTCTCTCAAATTTGCCATGAGTCTGCACTGAATTTGCTTGCAAGCAAACCTTCAGTCCTAAGGGAGGTTCGGCTGTGTTTAGCTTGAAAGCAAGAAATCCAACCATTTCCTGCTTCCTAGCAAATCTAAATCTCCTGGCACAGCAGAACAGATGATGGTCGGAAAAAGGAAAAATAGCAACTTAGCAGACGTAAGGAGTGAGTGGGCGGGGAGTGTTACCAGTGGCCATGTGGGCTCAGCAGCCTTCTGTTTCTGCGCAGCCTGGATTAATTGCTTTTGGGGGGTGCTCTGGGGGTGAGATTTCTCTGTGGCCCACCAGAATTTTCTCATAGCCCACCAGTGGGCTGCGGCCCACCGGTGGTGATTGCTGCTTTGGAGTGTGTGGCATTTGTCTGCATATTTCTTCTGCTATTGCATAGATGTCCTTCACTGGCACCACACGATTCCAAGAAAAGACACATTCAGGTTAAAAACTGCAGACAGCTGCTACATGTATGACTCTTTATAGTTCAAAAACCTTTTGTTGCTTTTCAGCCTAAAGCACTGCACAGTTTTAATATTAATGTCAATGTTATACTGTTTTAATTCTACCCACAAAATAAAATGCCAGACAACATTTGTATTCTGGCAAACCTTTAAACATATTCAAAATTAAGAAAGTAAAAATGTGATTTAGGAAACCCAGAAAAACATTGCATTGCTTGGGGTTGAACAATCCAGAACAAATTACATAGTTTACATAGAACAAGGTGCACATGAGTTTATACAGAATTAGAACAGCCTTTAACTTTGTTTAAGCATTTGGGGAAAATTCAGTGCCAACAAATTGGGTCAGCATCCAGTGAAGAAAATGGAATTACAATGACAAAATATATTTGAGTTTCAGTATGGTTACTGGTGAGAAACAATGTCTTTGACTGTTCACATTCCTTTTCTCCCAAAAAAAGAATACTAGAGATATTCATCTCTAGGTCTGCATTGAAATAATGAAAAAGCAGCACTTTGTCAATTAAATGTAGTTTCTTGCTACTGTTTTGTGTTGAAAATTCTTACTTTGTAGAACCAACTGCCTATAGCCCAGGGCATAATCCATGTAATTTTTACCACGGGTATACTCTTGTTGGCCTTTTGCAATAAATTTAACATCTGTCGGAAAAACAACAGAACAAAATATAACATGCCATAGAACTTACGCATTTCTGCAAACAGCTGCCTCCTTTCTGCCATGGTAGCGCCTCTTTTCCCACAATCTTCAATCATTCTAAGCAAAAGAATATTAAACATATCTTCAAAACCATTTACAAACTAAGGGCATAAAATATAATTCCAGGACACTATTTTTCCAATTCTATATTCAATATTTATTTTTTTATTTCTATAGCCTCCCGTCTCAACAAATGACTAGAGAATACAACATGAAACATAAGACCATTAAAATTATTAAAACAATGCAAAATAAATATATATGGCATCAAATAAAAGTGTTATTATGGATGTTAATATAGTCTGGAAATGCGGGAGTCTAAATATGTGGCTGACTGTACAACCAGTCATAATGTTTAAAGCCCTTTGAAACCTTTAGACAAAATTATATAGAAATGTATTCACCATTGGAAAACAAAAGGAAGAACATATAGCTCAGTTTCCATTTAATTTCAGTTCAATTTAGTTTAGAGTATCTTATGGAGGAAAAATCCATATCTTCCCATAATAGATTATAAACTTCAAATTATAAATTTCAGTCTGATTCCCATGAAGGAAATGCTTTTTGGCAGCTCTTTTTATGGCCCAATCTGAAGCTGCACAGATGGGTCTCCAGACATTAGATAGAGGGTCTTGTTCTTTCTCTTGCTTGAGGCAACCAAGAAATATTGTTGAACACGTGGTGCTGCTGCAGCAAATAAAACCATGACACTGTATTCTGTCAAACCTGGCTTTTTCAAGGTACAACTGTATCACCATGGTAGTTTTCCATAGGATCAGGCAGGACAAGAATTGGAAAAGAAATGTTAAATTCCATTATATAGGATCGCCATAGATAGAGTATGATAGGACTTTCCTTTGTTCTTGATAGCAAAGAGATTTCCAGATTTTTTGCCAAATCCACTCCTAGGTTTGAGCTTGTGGCCCGATCATGCAACATTTCAAATATGCCCATGAAAGGCTCCTTAGCATTAAATACAGAAGATTTAATTGTTACCATTGTAGTGAGGTGTCTATAATCCCATGTTTAGATATCCACATTTTCCCTGCAGACAATCTGAATAATGAATCAAATGGTCTCCTCAGTAATTGGATCTTTTTCTGTGTAATTAGCCATTTCCCATTCAGCATTATAATTTTAAGTAGTATGGCTGAATTGAGCAACTCATGAAATGAGTCATTCATTATGTGAAAGCTTTTAAGGAAGTTATTTCTCGAGGTCTTGCTACAGAGGTTAAACTATGTCTAAATTAAAAGAACTGACAAGCAGCAATCAAGGCAGCAAAATAGATGCGCTTGGGAAGCAATCTTGTTACAAGAAGAAAGCAGAAGCAGATCCCCACCTCTTACATGGGAGCTGAGGGAATGATGAATAACTTAGGTAACTCACTCTGTGCACTGTCAATTTTAAATGAACTAATTTGTCCAAAAATCTGTTCAGTCAGTTTAGAAGCATTTCTCAGTTCATCCATATTAGCAAATTCTTTAATCTTGACTAGACTGCTGAGTAAGAAATCTAGAAATGTGTTAATATGACTAGACATATGTAGTAGAATAAGAATTGATTCTTTTAATTAGTGTCTCCTGAAGTTATATGCCTTTTTTCACTGAACTATTGACCGACTAATACATGACCAAAAAAATACTGTTTTGACTAATATGTCTTGTGCAGACTAACTTAATTCTATCTCAACTGGTCAAGACTCCTCCTTGTTTATACAGTGATCAAAACTGGTATTTTTATCTAAAGTTATGATTTCCATTGAAGGCATTCATTTTTAATGATGTTTTTAGGTCAACAATTTCAGGTCAATGTATGATTTTTCCCCTACATCTTTTTTTCTGTTAAACTTCTAATAAAAGAATGGGAGAAAAATAGAAATAAGCTCTTGTTGTTCAGTGTGGATTAAAGTGAGGCATCTCAACATATTGTTTCAAAATCACCAGCCAAAAAATTCCATGAGATCATGAGTCATGAGATTTATAATACAATAAGCTTTATTGAGTTATTCCATGATCATTGGTTTCAACTTTATAAGAAAGAGGAACTCCAAACAATGAAAAGCAAAGATATTTATAAAGGTTGAATCCAGGGATCTGATTTGAGTAATGCTTCTATTTGGGGGGGGGGGCAGTGTGACAGGGTTGCCATGGGAAGGTTCTTTAGAGTCAGAAAGAATCTGGATTTGGTACAATTAGGTGAAGACTGAAGTTTGTTCTGGATCAAGTTTGACTCTGGCCATATCCAAAAATTAGAGAGGAAAGGGATGTAGTCTCGATTTTGTTGATTACATTTATATTTTCCGCCATAGGTAAAATATATATCGAAAAGACCTGCTTAAGATGTTTTACCACTTTTCAGATAGAGACCAATTTCTGAAGTAAAACAAGTGTTCTTGGAGAGGTGAGCCTTTTAAATTGCTGGATATAGAGTCTAACAGAATTTGGAATCTTGTGGTTACTGGAGATTGTGATACATCTTTTGAAATATTCAGTTATCTGGTAGGAAGTCAACTTTATTTTCAAAAATGCAATTAATAATTTAATATCCAATAATGTCTGCTACAAGTAATGTTTTGTACTGTCCATGTCTTCAGCCAACTTCCTGCAAGTTCTTCCCAAGCACCCTAAAATTAATTTCCAGTATGCTAATTTCCATTACTGCCACAACATGTTTTGAACTGAGATTGGCAAGAAGTAGCAACTTTTCAAAATTTATCTGCTTAGTCTATCCATGTTTGCATGATGGGGCTTGTCAGGAAACATTGGTTGTGTTCAATCATGCTGAAGATTTCCTTCTGACTGGGACCAAGTCATTTGCCAGGCTCTCCTTGTCAGGGAGAATTAAGCCGGTTACTGATCCTAATTTTAAAACTGTTTGTTGCAGCATTCCAATTTTTAATCGCTACATGACTTGTCAGCTTGAATGTAATCCACATCATTTTTAAAAAGAAAAATCTAATATTGAGAGTGTCCAAGATTGCTATTTGAACATGTGGTTACATCTTCACTCTTAAAGATAATAGATCAAAACCAGACTCTCTTTCTTTGTTTTACTTGCCAAAGATTTTTTAAATTAAATATCTGAAGTAATCCACAATGCTAATTAATTTATTGGCTTCCTCATGAAAATAACTATAAAGTCAGCTATTGAGTAAAAACTTATTTCACTACTTCTAAAATATTTCCATATGAGCTATATCACAGGGCTTAAAAGGGAGTATTATACCCTTAGCTCTTGGTGTAAAGGGGAAATTTAAATCTGTCCAATCAGGGAATCAATAAAATTGTATAATTTTCAACTGTTTGGTCCTATATTTGCTTACATTTAAATCTAACCCTCTGCAATTTAAATATTTTTTTCTCCCTCATGTAAGCTACATTTGCAACAAGGTTTTATGAACTCTGGTATATGGTTCTAAGTAGATCAAAACACAAGCCAAATTAATTTGTGTTTTTTAGATATAGCCATTACATATTATATAAACCTGGAAAAAATTAACATACTGTAACAGCCTGCAGAGAGATGAAAATCTTGTTGCTTCACCAGGCACTCTGAAGCTTTAGTTACTTTTTGTTTCACATACTTTCACATGCCTGCACACACCTATGTTGATATTGGTATGTCTTGTTTTATTGAATTCACATAATGCCTAGGCTTAATTTTCCAGTAAATCTTTGATACAAATGGCTCACTAATGTCAGCTGAATAACCTGTCCATTTAGCAAGCATCTACTATTTTCCTTCTCTTTGGAAGAATATCTTGGGCTCATTTATAACCATAATTCTATCCTGTGATTTGCTTTTCTGAAGAGCAAGAATAGAAAAGCATGGATGTATCTTCTTGATATTTATATACAGCGGGGAAAAACAGATTCTTACTTTCCCTGTTTCCATGTAACTATTTATTTTGTCATCAGAAATGGTTGTCAGAAATGAAGAAATGGATCTTATTCAAAATCATCTACTTTTCCATCTACCACAACAGACTGCACCAAGGGCAAAGATGACAAACACATCAACTCCAATAATGAATCTCAATTCTTTTTTTAAATGGATATAACATCTTCATTTGTTTTATGTTTCATGTGTATATACAGATTAATATTTTGTACTATTTCACATATCTAATGAAGAGAGAAAAATGCAAGAATAAGTGTTATTTCTGTTATACTTGTGACATTGTCAACAAATTCAGAGGAGAACACATATTGCAATTGTTCTTGATAAGAAATTTATGAGCCAAATAATGAAATGGATATACTGTATATTCAGGGTTAAAATGAAAGAGCACATATTTTCAGAATTATTCTGAAAATTTTGATTCTAGTACCAAATCAGTCTTATAAGTAGTTTATTAGTAGACTAAATTTTCAACTGCTCCAAAATCTTATTAGTAATTTAAAGATTTTTCAAAGACAAAAAGAAAAGATTAGGTCTTTTATTTTAAAAAGGGAACATACTCATTTCCTTTATACTTTTCTTTCATGTGAATAATTTTGTGTTTTACCTTCATGTAATAGAATTGCTTCCAGAAATTACTTCTAGGAACTGATTGTACAAGAGGTGGTATTCAGCCAGTTGTGACAGGTTCTGGAGAACTGGTAAATACTACCTCTGGTTGGCCCCATCCCCATCTATTTGCTGCCTCCTGAGTACCAGCTGATCAGCTGGGTCTTCTTTTGTTGCACTGCACAGGAGAACGGAGCTGGAAAGCAGGTTAGTGGAGTGGGGAGGGAATGGGGATTTTAAAGTATCCTTCCCCTGCCATGGTCGCCAAGCCACACCCACCAAGCCACACCACACCCACCAAGCCACACCACACCCACCAAGCAATGCCCACAGAACCAGTAGAAATTTTTGTTGAATGCTGGATTGTACTAGCTGTTAATTCAAATCAGTGACTATGCCTGATATCAGCTGCCCAACCACATGTGGTGACTCACTGAATCCTTAGACTTGAATCTGAATTCTCCAACATTTCCTTTCTGCATGATAGTACAAGAAAGAACAGTATTTTAGAAGTTATGGTAGTTTTTGCTATTTTCTATCCCACAGCTTAATATCACCTTTCTTCTAAATTCTTCTGCATGAAATCTGGTTTCATCATATTCTCAGCAGGGGCTTACTATGCTTGCGAATGTCATCCAATTCTGTAAAATTTCAAATACGTTGTTCAGCCATTTGTAATTATGAAAGGAGGCCTCATTCTTTAGGTGCTAAACTGAGATTCACATTCAGCCCTGAGTCAAATGGAATTAACTCTAAAATGGGCCCCAAACTTAATCTCATGGTCAATGCAAACTCTAGCTCTTATCACAATGGATTAAACTCAATCAAGTTACTTCAGCAATTAACATATGCAGAACCTGGGTGAATTATAGCTGCTAGGCTTTCTAGCTCTAATTCAGCAGGAGTTACCCAAATATTCAACACAGCATGTCTGGATAAAGATAATTACTGTATATTAGAAGGAAACAACTTAAAACAGCTGATTGTCCTCTGTATACAAAAGGGTACAGTCCCTTTTATTGAATTCTGATACTATTTATTCCTGATCTTTCTTTTTCCAGACTTTTTGCTGTGAATTAGTTGGATGTTGATATAGCATTTCAAATGCATATTTTATTTTTGATCACCTTTATTACAAGAATCTCATTAGACTGTCTGCCTTTTCTTGGAAATAAGAAATTAAAACTACAGGTTTGATCTCAGATGTTTTTTACCCCAAAAGGATTCTAAACTGGAATGTCTTCCCATGACGGGCTTTCTTCTCCTTCAGTCATTGGTCCAACCACAACAGTTTGGATCTATATCTTTGAAGTAATCACATTTAGATAAATTAATACAATAAAAAACTGACAAGTCCTCTGATCTCAGAAAGGTATGGGATTTTTATTTTTTAGATTACATCACAACCAGTCACACGAAGCATGTTTTATTCCATCTGATGGTAATTATCCTTCATTTTTAGTCCATGACTTTCCAATTCCTTAAAAATAAAGGGTGGGAGGAAGGATCGATGTTTCACATTTGTGCCTTAGGAACACAAACAATAAAGAAAGCATAAGAGTTAGATACAGATCTGGAAGCCAGTTTGGTGTAATGCTGGCTAAGAAACCAGGAGCTGTGAGTTGTAATCCTACCTGAGGCATGAAAGCTGCCAGAGTGGCTTTGGGCTACTTACTCTCCCTCAGTTAAACCCTCAGTTGTGAGAAAATAAAGAGGAGTTTAAGTATGTTCATTATTCTCTCTCCTTTTCCCTCTCTTCCTCTTCCTCTCCCTCCCTCCTCCCTCCCCCCCTCTCTTTCTGTCTCAGTAAAGGCAGGATAAAAATATAATAAAAAACAACAACAACAAAAGAAAACAAAAATAGTACCGATAGTAATAGAAGCCTTTGATGCAATGACACTGATAAAATCACCATCAGTCAATTGAAAAAGGCAGCTTTCCTTGGAACAGCTTACATCTTGTAATGATACCATTAACACCATGAAACAACATCTCCCTATCCCAGGTTCTTGTGAAAGAATTGATAGGTGGCTAAAAAGACCAAATCCAGTTTAATATCTAGCTGACTATGTGACCAACCATAATAACAGTAATAATATATAAGTGCTGTTAGATTATCTCTGATTCATGCTAATTATGTGTCAATCTTGATAGCATATTTATTCTGTTGCTTTATTTTTAAACATTAATTCTATGTGTTCTGACAATTAGGAACATGTATATATATTCACATTAAATGCTTGTATAAACCAAAACTTTTAAATATATAGTACCAATTTTGCCTTAATTGCCTTGAACAAGAGCTGTGACCATGCAAATGTCTGCTAATCTATGTTTCAGAGTTTGGCTGTTTCTAGTTTAGTGTAACTGGTAGGGAACTTGCAGAAAGCTTTTTTTACAATGTGGATGTGTATAACCAAAAATATACATGGATATAAAAAGATGTAGGACTATTGTGTCTTATCTTTAAAAAAAACATTAATAGAAGTGGAATGTCATAAATAATGTTGCTAATATAGTCATGCTCAATAGAAATGCTATTTTATTGTCAAATTGAAACCCCTTTGTGTATCTAGAAATTATCCATCAAGAGACAGAAATGCCACATGACTTAGGTGACTAATCACACAGTTTGAACTCCTAATTAGAAGAACTGGAGTCTTAAAGTAGCAGTCACTCTTTAACAGCTTCCAGGAAATCCATATGCTAAAATATATTTATACAAACCATCTTATCAAAAGCCTTCAGCATATATTGTTTTAAATATCCTATAAAAGTACTTCATAAAAAGAGAGAAAGAAAATTTTAATTTCAGTCAAACTAGAAGCTCTTAATAGTTCAACTAACACTATAGCATTTATTTTATCACTGTACAGAATTATTCTTTATAACAACATGTGTTCAAACAACAAGTTTAACTTGGTTACTAAACTAGTTTACTGAATTCAGATAATATGGAAAACCCAAACCAACTAAATGCATTGAATTTGCACAAAAAACAAGCAAAACAAATTTAACCAAGTGTTCTGATCCAGGCTGACCAGAATCGTGAAACAAGCTCCGTGTCCCCTCCACCTCCAAAAAAAACCCTATTTTTATTTGGTTAATGTGAATTCCTGGCATTTACACTCAGAAAAGTCCTGACAATAATCGTTACCAAGTTTAACTGCAAGAACAGACCTTATCAGTCTTGGATAGTTGTCAGGCCAAAAACTTCCAGTTGCAACACTGTAAAAGGAAATACTTGGCAAGGAGTCCCTGTGAGGCACAAACTCAGATAAGCATATCTTCACAATAATAAGTGAACTAATTGTCTCCTGCAAACACCCCACCATTTTTCCTCCTATTTATTCCTTATGTGAGGAACCATTCAGCATCCACTTGTGCCTTTTCTTCCGAGTCGACCCCTGTTCCTTAGTTGTTCCCTTCTCCTGAAAGTTCTGTGCAAATGTGCAACTGGAACAGGCTCTAGCTATTCTTCTTCCCCACTTATCTCTAACTCTGAAGGCATATGATAAATTTTGGATGGCCCTGGCCCCTTGTCTGCCTCTGACACAGATCACCCATCAGAGCCTTCCCCAGACTCCAGGACTGGCCCAAGTTCCTCCCCACCCTCCTCACTGTCCAAGTGGCCACAACATCAAGGTTTATACTAAGTTTAGATTGTACAGCTGCTGAATCTTTAATTGACCTCATTAAATACGTTATGTAACACAGCCAATGATACTGTGAAGGAACCTCAAAGCCTGATATCTTCTCTTAGCATGTCATTAGACTATGGAAGTCAGTAATAGTGTTTGGTAGATGTGACAGTGTTATAAAAGATGGGACCCTTATATATATAGTACCTCCATAGAGTTGCAGTAAAAATTCCAATAATTAAAAAATGAGGTAAGTATGTAAGTTTAGAGATTGTGTCATGATTCTCCAGAAGACATTTCATCATTTGTCTACTTTGTCCCCTCTCCATATGCATCAATTACCTTATGGCTAAGACAGAAGCTTTGCTTTGCCACAATAGTTTCCCTTTTTCATTGTTCTCTATCTCTATTGAAAATAAAAAAAATTAATTGTTTGTATAGCAAACAAAATGGGAATGTCAAAAATAATGTCAAAAATAAAATAATAGGTGTCAAATTAACGGCATCACTTTGCCATCATGTGACATTTTGTGATGTTTTTCACATTCCCGGAGCTGGGGTGGGAGTGGTCTGCACATGATGAACCTGGCCTGTGGGCTGCCAATTTGACACCCCGATGTAGATGAAATGTTTGGCACAATAAACTGGGTTTACAATTTATGCCCCTCACAAGTTTAGTTGCACACAGCTCTTCCTGGGCAACCATCCAAAAAAGGGTTCCTAGGTATAAAATGGAGTAAGCCAGCATGATCAGGAAGCTTTTAAGGAAAGAATAAAAACAATCGTAACAGCTCCTATTGGTGGTCATTTTTGTTTTGGACAATTCTATGGAAAATGAGTAAGTTTCTGGGATTATGTTTTGAATGCAATTTCATTTCTTTGAGTTGAACTCAACTGGTGATGTCATAACATCCATTCGTTTTCTTGCCATATCCATGTGGAAGTGATTTCTGAGATATTTTTTTTACTTCCCAGATTATTCTTGGTAATCTACAACTACTAGTTAGGTTGAACTTTTAAAACTTTTTCAAGTCAAAAAATCAGCTAAATACTGTCACATAAGTCAGTTTTTCAAGCCTAAATCTAATCCTATTTGAAAAGAAGTTTGAAAAAATACAAAAGTGACCTAAAATGGAAAATAAGTTATTAATCATAATAATAGTTTTATACTGCCTTCACCATCAGAATTAATATGCTATTCAAAACCAAATATTGGGGGTAATGAGAAAGACCATATTATCCTTATCTCTTACTTATAGACTCTGGTCAGGGACTGGGTGAACAGCTCCTTGCTACTGATCACAATAGGCAGAATTTATACTGGCAAGACTTTGCTCACTGTTGGTCAATAAAAAAATAACGGAGGAGGGACATCTGGTAGAGATGCAGCTGAAGAAGGCAACTTTCCCAAGCCCTCTTCAGAAGACAGAACTAACCAGCCCTTCCTCCTGTACATATTTTACACTTAGCATATAAAGAATTGATTATCCAAAGAAAATAAATTCTGGCTGAATTGATTATCCAAAGACAATACATTCTGGCTAAGTACTGATTCTTAATCATAATTTGATTCTATCTGCATTCCAGGCAAGTTTCCAGAAACAGTCTGCATCTTTTTAGTTTTCAGAGTATTTCTTCATCTCTAGCTTGTATGAATCAAATAGTGAATGTTGACAAACTTTTACAACCATAAAGAGTGTTACAAAGTGTTTTAAACATGAAGTAATCATGTTTAATTTGTTGGGCAGTTTTACTTTTCTTTTCACTGATGGCTTGTTGTATTATTTAAATTGTTACATGAATAAGAATATAATTATCTTGAAATTATGTCCCTGTTGTATAAATGAGAGCCAGTTTGGTGCAGTGGTGAAGCCATCAGAGTAGAAAATGGGAGGCTATGGATTCCAGCAATGCCTTAAGGACAAAGCTGATTGGGTGACCTTAGGTCAGTCATTTTCTCTCAGCCCTAGGAAGCAAGCAATGACAAAATACTTCTCAAAAATCTTGCCAAGAAAACTGCAGGAACTTTTCCAGGCAGTCTCTGAGAATTGGACGCTATTGAACACAAGAAAAAAAAAGTACAAATATATACCGTAACTAATATGTAGAATTCTGAAAAGAGCACATTGCATTTCATTGTAGTGACTTTTTGTCATTGCAAAGTAGAGGCTGAGATCTTGATTCAGTTTTACAAGTGACTTTTCTATTTGTAATGCAGTTGTTAAAGTGATCCAAGTGGACACAGTAATTGAATCTGGGAAGAAAATTCCAAAGAATATGGAAAGAAAGAGCCAAAAAATCAAGGAAACACTTATTTGAAGACTCACTGTTGCCAACCTTAACAAAAACCTTAAGTACCTGAACTTTCTTTAACTATTTTAGCTCATCTCTTTAACTGTAAAAACATCCAAGATTAAATGCTCATGCTCAGCATGGGTTGGGATAGTTTGATTAGATCTTCTCTTGAGAAAAAGAAACTGATCTCACCCATTTATCAGAATAGTTCCCAAAGTTTCTTTACTGCCATTTCTGTATTTGCAAAAACCATACAGTTATATTAACAGCTTGCTGGACTTTTTTATTAGCTGTTATGCAAATTAATGCATTACAATCCTAAAATGATTTCAAGTACTTAGCTTTAACTTCCTTTTTTGTAAACATGGGAATAAAATCCAGCTGGAAATTAACTCAAAGCAATTTATCTCTATTTAGCAATAGTCATTCTTCTTTCAAATAGGTTTATCCATTTCAAAAATGGTAAGGGGAGGAGAAGGTATGCCTGGTGAACCAACAGCTTAATATTTATCTGCCTAGAACAGTTACAAGAAGAAGTAAAGCAAGCAGTCTCCTGTAACTGGTGCCTGCTCATTTAGGGCACTTTGTTCTTGAAAAAGATAATACCTGTGTCTTTTCTCTTTTCATGCACTAAGAACAAAAATCCTGAACATATTAAAGAACAAGCTTGATCACATCCAAATTACATATATATAATCATATGCTGCCTTTGGGTATTGAATCTCAGTTTGTTGAAAGCTTAGATGTATAAGTCATTTCTATTTCCAGAAGAAATTATTAAAGTGGGGCTTGCTTCCCCAATTGTGGAACAGAACACTGAAGACCCCAGAGAAAGGGGAAAAAGAAGGAGGAGATGAAAGAAGCCCTTTTCTGAAATTTTAAGAAAATGTTATAGAGTCCCTATCATAGTGTAGCAGCAAACTCTGTAATTGATAATATGCTTTTAATTCAATATTTAAAATGTATAAAATGTGCACACACACAAATGTACATTTGTGCAAACCTTTTGGTAACAAAAGAATCTTTGTCTTCAGATTGAAGGGTTGTTTCTATAAACA
>JANHFN010005536.1:67489-83735 GCA_032468175.1 Toxicocalamus goodenoughensis
CAGAGGTGGTATTCAGCAGGTTCTGACCAGTTCTGGAGAACTGGTAGTGGAAATTTTGAGTAGTTTGGAGAACTGGCCAATCCCACCTCTGACTGGCCCTGCCCCCATCTCATCTCTGCCTCCCATTGAGTCCCAGCTGATCAGCTGGGTCTTGTTTGGTTGCCCGGCACAGCAGAACAGAGCTGGAAAGCAGGTTAGTGGGGTGGGGAGGGAATGGGATTTTGCAGTATCCTTCCCCTGCCCGTCCACCAAGCCACACCCATAGAACCGGTAGTAAAAAAATAATAATGAATCCCACCACTGCATCAGACCTACATCCATCAGAAACCTGTCTATCCAGTGACCAGGGAATTTGAGTCTGTCCAACAATCTGCCCAAAACAAAACTGAAGGACTAAAGAAGTTAGATTTATGGATCCATACTTTTAGATATTTCATAACATCTGAGGTCGAAGTCTTTATAGCTAACATGCCAAGTTTTATAAAATGCACACATTACATTCCAATTTTCCTGAGATTTTTTAAAGCATGAGTTGAAATTGGCAACATCATTCAAGACAACCTGAAATGAAAGAATTTTTGAATTGAATTCAGGATATGGTTAGAAGGATTCATTATGTACAGGGGGAAAGGATAATCATCACATTAGATTGCTGATCATGTAGTCTGTCTTTTAAATGCCACCTTGGGAGGAAAGCATTTAAGCAGATGCATGAAGGACAGGCCTAGTGTTAGCAGTCCTAATAATTAAATTGGACTTCTGTTTTCCAAGCCATTATATTCCTGAACATCAGCTGCTAAAGAGAAAAACTAAACAAATGCCAACCCTTACTTATCTAGATTAAATTCTTCTTCTTCCAAAAGCAGGCTTCCAATAGGTATAAACCAAATTCAGAATAAGATAGTCACTGGACCATTTCTTTCTGAATACTGAGCTTTATATGAAGGAATACCCTCTAAGTAGAACAAAGCTCTTAGTAACCAGACCGTGGAGGGAAGACTGAGAAAGTGGTAAGTCAAGCAAAAATCCCATTGAATCCGATAATCCAAGTGCAAGGTGTATAATACATAAGTTTATTAAGATGTTCTATCAAGATTAATAGTGACAGGTATCTCTTTAGTTCATGCAAGAGAAGGCTGAGGATGGAAATTATAGTTATCCGAGTGCAAAAAGTGGAATTCATATTGAAGTCAGCTGAAATAGCTTTTCTCTCCACCTGCTGTACAATTATTTGATTTTTCTTTTGATTTCTTCCAGGCCACTTTGAAATGAAGTAGTTATAGGCTCTTTTGAATGCCTTTTAAAAAAATAATTAAAAAGGGAAGGGAAGCAAAGCATTTAGAAAAAGAAAGTGGGCAGCGCCTTGGATAAAGAACGTATCCCTCCTTTCATTTCCTGCAGATGACTTCACCAATTTTGAAGTCTACTGATCTCTTGGGTCTACAACTCTCAGAACTGTCAATTATCCAGTCCTACATGGCAACATTTCCTGACTCCCCCCAGGAAAAAAACAAACACCTGTTTTGTAATGTGGAGAATGGTGGACTTCAAACTTTGGGAGATACCTTCTTTGTAAAGGTAACATAACTTTCATATTCAACAGAATAGCAGAATTTTCAGATGGAATGTTAGATGTCAAAACAACATCCAAAATTGGGACATCTACTTTTCAACAAGACTATTTTTAAGCAGCTCTCTTTACCCTGTTCTACCCACAAAAGACTTTCTGAGGAGATCAGTCTTATTGAATCATACAGAGTTTATTTCTTTGGGTTTGCTATCCTCAAAGTGAGCCAGAGTTTCGTTTAATTGTTGTCCCATCTGCTTATCAGAATCTTATTTATACATATTTTTCCAGAATCAACACCCAAGTATGGGAGTGGACAGTATTTAATTTTAGGACCACATACAGCCCTCTGTTTAATTTGTTGCAGCTGCTGATCCCGATTTGATGTCATCTGGAAATAGGAAAAAGGGAATTCGTTGCTGGAATGTACTTCTATGCAACAACAACTACAACAACATCAGCCAGTAGATAGCAGTATTTATCAGTTTGGATCTATGGTATATACTCTATGTTCTTTTGTTCTAAGTAGTGTTTCCTGTTTCCTGTTAAACAGTTGAGCAATAAAAGCACATGGTGACTGTGCTCTTTGTTATATAGCTCTTTGGTGCTATATATCTAAGCAGAATTTCTAACAGAGAGAAATGTTAGTGAGTTAAAAAAAAAAGCAATCAAAAAGGTTCCCAAAGTGATGTCAACTTTTGCTTGCTCACACTTTCAAAGAATTAGTCTCAAGAGTATGTGGCCCCTAATAGAATTGTTGGTACAGCATCTACCTCCCTTTTAAGCACTTTGACTAGTATGCTTCATGGTTCCGGAAGGTTATTCATAGCTTTTAGAATCAAAAGGACCTTGATGATAATGTGTGTTCTGGCATCTGATGGGCTTAAAATTAATGATGTACGGTGGTCCTTTGCTTTAATTAAATAGGCATTATCCTTCTCTAAGTTTGAAAACCATAGACATTCTGGATCTATGTAAATGTCTTCTTAACCACCAACTCACCATGCTAGTCAAGGAAGCAATGAAAAAACAAAAAACTATTCTAAGAACAAGTTCTACTACTGCATCATTTCTGTAGACATCCTCATTTGCAGGATGATAATTAGGATGACGTATCAACAGATATCCCTCTATATTTTCTTCATTTGATTTATTTTGCTTTGCTTCTAATTAGATGTCCAGAGGATCATACGATTAATCTCCAGTGACTCCTTTGAACCCATAGAGAAAAATGTAGCAAAAACCATGAATCAATAGTTCTTGTTCTGACCCAGCTCCCTCTCACAGGCTAACAAGTCCATCTGCTGAAAGATGAATAGTTGTCTGCCACACCTATTCATCACCACCGGCTGCCTTTTATCCCCAGAGCTAGGGTGGGTCTTCGCTAGCAGCGATGGCTCTTCCATCCCAAGGACCAGCCCATAGAGTTCCCCTGCTCTCCTCTCCTCTGCCTTCTGTGCATCCGCATGTCAGGCACTGGACCAATCTGCTCCTCCTCCTCTTCTTCATCAGCCACCTCCAGACCTGGGGGCTGTTGACACTCCATCTGAGGGCTGATGGATGGCCCAGGCTCTGCCTCTATCACTCTCTCTCTCTGCTAGCTTCATTCTCTCTTTCCTCTTGGAGCTCTCAGATTGTCCTGATGCTGACCCTGACTCCTATGCCTCCTCCTCTGATACGGCTGCTGGAGGGGCTGGCAGCCAACAGACTACAACAATTCTACTTTGAAAGGATAGATACTTGGTGGGTTTTTTTTGCAAGGTATTCTTTGACACTCTGCTAAAAAGAAAACAATATGTGCCTGAACATATGTGTTTGAACAATATGTTCAAGCCCGATTCAAAATAATCGGGCTTGAACTAACTATGCCTATACATTGGATCACATGATTAATCTCTGATTTCCCCCACCTGGTTTCAGTTCTGCTTTGATATAAAGCCAAAACAAAACAAAAATACTTATTACTAAAAAATATTGCTAAAAAAAGAATGTGAGCACAAATGCTTTCCAACAATATGGCTTGTAGCCGATTCAAGGATTTATTGCTTCTTTTCCATGCACAAGACTTTGAACAAGCAAATCATTGTTGGTGATGAACAAATGGGTGAAAGAAAAGGCAGGGAGAAAGAGGGAATGAAAGAGAGAGAAAGAGGGAGGGAGGGAGAGAGGGAGACAGAGAGAGAAGGAGAAAGCTCTTCTGTGAAAGATAGCTAGGATCTCCAAAGAAATAGTCCTTAAGATAAAGACATCATCATCATCTTCATACCTTCACGTGGAAATAGAATGACAGTACGTGCAAATAGAAATAGAATGACTATATGAAAAGAAAGCAAAAGTAGTATCAACAATGACAGGCCCTTGAGTGCAATCCCCAAACAACTGGAGCACCACTTGAACACCCTCTGCATTGACAAAGTCATCATCAGTCAATTGCAACAGGTAGCTTTACACAAGAGACCTTACATTCTACAACAGTATCTGCAACACTACTCAACAACTGTCCATCTCAGGTCCTTGGAAAGGACTGTATAGGTAGACAAAAATGTCAAACACAGTCTGAATATCTGGCTGACCGTGTGACAAACAACAGCAACAACAACAGCAATATAATTATAGTAATGTTAAATTATTATATATAATTATTATACACACGCAAACACAAACACACACACCAAGGGATCTGGGCCATCTTCCAAGGAAATGAGCAGCATCAAAATGATAAGTGCAACAGGGAAATTAGAACCACTCCCCTGTTTTGCAAATGTGCAATTTATGCAACACATGTTCAAAAGGGGCAGGGCTCCCTGGACACACCCACCATTTTGATGCCGTTGATCCCTTTCAACATGGATGCCTCCATAGGGGCCTTTTAAGAATGGATAACTTTAGAAGAGCAAACCAAGACCAACTCTTTGGACCAAACCAATGCACCATTTTTGTTTCTCGTCACTGCAGGCACATTCTTTTTCAAACATATAGATGGTCGTTGCACAGTTATAAAATGTCATTCTAAATACACCACGGATGGGCTGGGTTATGAGGGGGGGGGGGAGAAAACTTCGACATACTGCTCCAAGTTACTTTTCAGACATACTGAAAAGTCTGCTGGAAAAGTGTTGAACAGTGAAAAACATTGATGAGACATAATCCTAAACTTTACCCCGAAGCTGCACTTTGAAAGCATCATCCCAAATGAAAAGCTATCACCCCAAATGATATGCCTTCTCAAATTAGTATCTAATTATTTATTGCTACAATGTAGCCTGGCATAATTAGATTTGCAGAAAATAGCAACCAAGTGCTGCTAAATTAGGTGTTTTAGAGTAAACACAGACATGGTAGTGATCTGTTAACTAATTAGAGAGTTTGGGGTTTATTTAAAAAAACAAAAACCAACCCAGCGGCAACAGATTACTGGAAATAGATTTTCTTATTCACTTCATTTATTTCACTCACTGTCATAACATGAGCGTCAGCATGTCAGCTACTTCGTTTAACACATTGACTATGAAATGTTCAGATGAGTAACTTGGAGCAGGTTAATGAGACTAGTTTCCTGTCCCTGATTGGAATATTCAGAAAGTTCAGAATGGAGAACTTTCAAGGGATAAATGTTGTGCATGTTTTTAGCAGTCAATGCCCTAATAATGAAGTCATCCTGGTTTTGGAATGAATGAATGAAAAACCATTCCAATTATTCCATTTCTTTCTTAACCAGATTTATTGCCCTGTACTGTATGAATTAGATCATTGGTCCCACTCACCAAGTACTATCTCTTACTGGTGAGCTGAAATCCTTCCTTCCTTCCCTCTCCCTTCTCCTCCCTTTCCCCTCCCTCCCTTCCTTTCCCTCACCTCCTCTTCCTTCCTTCCCCCCTCCCTGCCTTTCCTTCCTTTCCCTTCCTTTCTCTTCCTCCCTCGCCACTGCTTCCCTTTCTTCCCTCTCCTTCCCTTCCTTTTCTTCACTTTGTTTCCTTCCTCCCTCCCTTCCTCTTCTGTATCTTGATTTCAGAATATTTAAAGGATGTTGGATACATCATACTGGATGAAAAGCCCCTTCCAATTCTAGAATTATAGTAATAGATCCCACTATGACATTGTTTTACAAAAAACAAAAAGGTGACTTCTGTATTTTGTTCCAGTTGAAGAGTAGGGCTGGAAAATCATCTGGTTGCTCCTGAAAGGACAATATTGAATGGGGAGTCAGCCTTACTGAATGACCCAAAGATTAATGCAATTAATGCATAGGGGTTTTAAGAATATTTGTTCCAAAAAGTTTTGTTCCAATACTTTTAGGCTCTGCTCACAACAGCACGTCCTGATTTTCCACTTGCATTCTCACCATCTTCTGTTTTCTACCATTTGAAATCAACAAGAGATGTGAAATCCATCTTTCTGCAGAAACATGGGAAGAGCCTTCCCTGATTAATGTTTTATTTTTATATCCTTCTTCTTTTTTAGCATGAGTAATGCTGCCCATCTTCACTGACAATGCTACCAAGCAATGTTTTGGTTCAACTTTTTCTTTGTTAATGCCATTTCTTGAATGCTCTTTTCAGGGATAATGAAATAGCAATAGCTGGAAACTTCCTTTAGATGCAACCTGTCTTCCTTGCCCACATCCTTCAGGGAAGCCAGCACTGCCTTCAATCCAGATTAATTTTCACAGTCGAAACCAAATATTTTTTGCATGAATTGTGAGCCTGAAGTCTCTCGTTTCCCTTGAAAAGGCAGCAAAAGCTCAGGGATAAAACCTGGAGCTTCCTGTAGCATAGAATAACCCCTGGCAAACACAAACTGTTTAATTTAATTGGCTGTGTTAAGCTCTGTAGTTGGAAACCACCCAGCTTGCAGATCTATTGAGCCATATATCCATTAAGTAAATAAACAAGCGCAGAAATATTTGAACACACAATATGGTGAATAGGTTGGATTTGGAGAGGGAGTCCCAGGTTCCGGTGGTGGTATTCAATTTTTTTTTACTACCAGTTCTGTGGGCATGGCTTGGTGGGTATGGTGTAGCTTGGTGGGTGTGGCTGGGTGGGTGTGGCAAGGGAAAGGATGCTGTAAAATCTCCATTCCCTCCCCACTCCTGGGGGAAAGTTAGTACAAAATCCCCATTCTCTCCCCATCCCGCTAACCTGCTTTCCAGCTCCGTTCTCCTGTGCAGGACAACAAAAGAAGATCCATCCAATCAGCTGAGACTTGGGAGGCAGAGAATAGATGGGGGTGGGGCAAGTCAGAGGTGGTATTTGCCGGTTCTCCAAACTACTCAAATTTCCACTACCGGTTCTTCAAGACTGATCAGAACCTGCTGAATGTCACCTCTGCTTCTGATGTCTGAACTCACTGGGTGATTTTGAGATCTGTCACTCTCTTTCAGCTCCATGCAACTTGGGTGTTGTTCAATTGATTAATTTAGGGAGGTTCATGTAGAAGTTGCCTTCAATTTGCAAAGAAAAGAGAGAATCAATGAAGAAAAAATAATGGAAACATGAGTAAGTGTTATGTCTCTGTGTATATGACTGGTGGATTTTATAATTGACATCCAAAATAAGATGGGAAGCACATACATTTAACCCCAATAGCAATAACACTTGGGCTTATATTCCATTACATAGTGCTTTACAGCACTTTCTGAACAGTTTACAATGTCAGCATCTTGCCTCCAATCATCTGAGTGCTCATTTTACTGACCTTGGAAAGATGGAAGGCAGAGTCAACCTTGAGCCGGTCAGAATTGAATTCTGGACTGTAGGCAGAGTTTGTCCGCAATACTGCATTCTAAACATTGCACCACCACAGCTCAAGATTATTTAATAAATGTATTAAATAAATTCAAGGAAAGATTGAAGGCAAAAAAGGTCCAGGCAGAAGAAGAACATAATGGCTTCAAAATCTAAGGGACTGGTTTGGACAAAACTCAACAGCACTTTTTCATGAGGTGGTTGATAAAAATAGGATCGCCAACATGATCGCCAATGTCCAATGACAGATATGGCAGAAAAAGGAGGAGGAGGAAGAGGAAAAAGAAGAAGGAGGAAGAGGAAGAGGAGGAAGGAAAACGAGAAGATGGAGATGGAGAAGAAGAAGGAGAAGGAAAAAAAAGAAATAAATTATATGGTCTTTTTTTTCAAGGTGATAGAAAAAAATAAAATATCTCAAAGTTCTAAAAAAATGCTTTTGGAGCAATTTCTGTTCTATGCAGAAATTGGGTTTAATAAATATATATATATATATACTGTAGTTTTAAAGATATATATATATATATATATATATATAATTCTCTGATGCTATCGGATAGAATATAGGTACTTTTCAGTACATATAATCTTATAAAATATTTCTGTTTTTCAGTACACAAAGGATCAAAATGACCAAGTACGGTATCACACAATCTCACATTATGCTACAAAGTAGGCCAATAGAAAAAAATAGATTTAATAAACAAGCAATTTGTCTAAAAATAACAGAAAATTAAACAATAAAAGAGAAGAATAGAGTCCAAAGTTCAAGACCGGAGAAGAATAAAACTTTGCTCACATGCAACCCATTGAATTATAATAATTCATGTTGAAACTTTCCTCTTGCATATCCAGGTGCCTGAAAAAAGTTGACATCATTTAATGCAGGAGAGGCAGCACTGATCTAAGAGGCTCAAATGTGCAGTATTCCTAGGTTTTGCAGTGCTGGAGTACAACTGTTACAAAGCCTCCGGCTTTCCAGATGTGGCTGAGTTATAACTCTCTCCAACTCTAAACCATATAACCAGTGATGAAGGACGCTGGACATCGGTGCTACCTGAAAGTCACCATTTCCTCCACCTGTGTTCTTCAAACTATGCAAATAGATGTTGGGAATCTGGTACTTGCATGCCCCCTCCATGCCAGTGCTTTGGAATTGGTGATACATCTTCAAAGACATGGGGATGAGGCCCTCCAAAATCTCATTGTATCGAAGATTTCTCTGGAGGCATGTCTCCTTATCACATTCTTTCAGCTGCTCTACAACCATCCCTTATTACGTTTTGCTTCAGTCAGGCACCTGGCTATAGGCACTACTGTTTTTTTTAAAGATAGTTTGAAGGGTTTGTTGCTTGCAAGCCATTTCCTTTAGCCATTAAAGCCTATTTCCAGAGAATGAGGTGTCAGAGTTTTAATGCCTCGTATATTCCAAAGAGAGATAGTAAAGTGTGCTACTTTGGCCTTTCTGGAGTCCTGTAATTTGATTCATTGGCCGTTCTCATGCTGACCTATTTATAGCCATAACAAGAAAAGGAAAGCACTTGGAAGGGCTTGATACCTGTGTACAAAACATCTCTAAAGGGACGTGTTTGATGGAATGGCTATCAAACCCATGACAAATGTGCTACCCCCTAGCTCCTTGATAATACAGCCAAGAAGATGAAGGAGAAGAAGCCTTATTTCCCAACAACCAACTGTTGGGGCTAAAATAAAATAAAGTGGGATATTAATGCAAAAGCACCGGAAGCTTCTCTAAAAGAAGAAGGACAGAATCTTGCTTATGGGAACCACAGGGGGAATTTTCCCAGATTGTTTATACCCAGCATTCCAAGGTTTATCTTGCACAATGGAAGTTTCATGCATATTCCTCTTGTTTAGGAGTGGCTCACCATTTACTCTACATTTATATTTTATTGCAAGGAGGTCAAACCAATCAATCCCAAAGGAAAACAACCCCGAGGGTTCTTGGGAAGGACAGACAGTGAAGCCGAAGCTCAAATACTTTGGCCACCAAATGGGAAGAGAGGAGTCCTGGGGAAAGACCCTGATTTTGAGAAAGATGGAAGGCAAAAGGAAAAGGGGACAGCAGAGGGTGTGATGGTTAAATCGTGCCATTGATGCAATGAACATGAATTTGGACAAACTATGGGAGATGGTGGAGGAGTGGTGCGGTGGCCTAGAGGTGAGCTAATAATCAGGAGGCTGTGAGTTCGATCCTAGGTAGAGGCAGATATTTATCTCTCTCTGGACACAATGAGAATATATCTGCTGAACAAACACCGTATTGGCAACAGGAAGGGCCTCCAGCCATTAAACACTCTGCTGGCTCCATTCAGTTGCCCAGACTCCACCCTGCAAGGGAATATGGGGTTATTAAAAGATGATGATGATGATTATTATTATAATGATGATTATGATGGGAGATGATGGAGGACAGGGGGAGCTGGCGTGCTGTGGTCCATGGAGTCCCAAAGAGTTGGACATGCCTTAGTACGTGAATAACAACGAGAACCATTTACTGAAGACACATCCTCACAAGGACCCTCCATCTTGGCTGAATGAAGACTGGGGGGCACAGCTTTTGTTTTAAGACAGAGAGAGTTATACTTCATTTATTACAGTCACTGGCACTGTATCAATCATTGTTCCTGGAGAAGAACGTAAAAGCAGCAGCAGATTTATTAATGAAGGATTTCGTTTAAACATCTTTCTATTTATCTTGGAAAGGATGGTATATGCCCACTCGGAAATCTAATATAATGAGATAATTGATGCAATTTTTTTTTTACATTCTAGACGTTTCTGAGAGCTTCCAAAGGGGGAATGCCTGGCGCTTTTTCATCAGACAAAGTGGAAAAAGTCATTGTGGTGTCTTTTCTTTAAATGTTTTTGGGATGACCTTTGACTTCTCAGAATCATTACTCAGGACTTCAAGCGTCCACCCTGCCTTCATTCTGAGGTGTCTATGTGTCGAAATGGCTTCAAGCCTATAATTTCCCAGACAATGACCTTCACCGTGAAGATTCAAAGAAATGAAATCCAAGCACAATTTGAACTTTCCTTTGTAAAGATTGCAAGCTAATTAATATTATCCACCCATCCCCCAGATAAAATAAATGCCTATTTTAAAGTTAACTGGTTTTTCTATCGTCCATTCCAAATGTATTTCTAACAAGGTTATCATTAGGTTTTGGACTTCATTACATGCCCACTCGGGGGAAAAATAAAGCAGAAATAATTACAGAAAGATTTGATAATGATAGTGACACACTTGCCTTTGTGTATTGAACTAAACCATGTTTCATTTTAATCATGGTCAGACTCCTAGTCAAGCAAACTAATCAGCAGCAATCTGAGAAACCACTCCTATCCCTGGCTGGTACTAAATTGCAACTTTTAATACAAAGAAAAGTGGAAATCAATACATAAATGATTGAGTTGTCATTTAACTTCTTAATGGCCGTGAGCAATACGAACAACATCCTAATTATGGTCTACTAAACAAACACAAGCTCCCAGATTCTCTATTGCCATCAAAGGTAGATGGAGAACTGAGAGTCTGAATAATTAAGTAAAGCAAAATTTATTCGTGTTACAGCGTGAGATTCTCCAACCAAGCATAGTTTTCTTCTTTGCTTATTGTGGTTGTTTGTTTGTTTGTTTGTTTTAAAAAATGCATGCTTGCATCCTTTACTACATTGTTACAATGGACTTTGCCAAGGAGAGCTATCTTCATGGGATGCTAAAGAAGAAACTAGGGAGGAATGCAAGGACGAAAAAAAAAGCACTCATGCTGTCCATTCTTTTTTTTTTCTGATAGGATAAGGGAAAAAATGATGTGACAAATGTTTTTAACAAAGTAGCTGAGAAAATAAAGCTGTCCTGTACCTTTAGACATTGGAAATGGGGCTGCACCCCCTTTGGAGATGAAGCTTGCCAGGTTGTGTTGAGTAAACCATTGAGGCTAATCAAGCATCAAAGAGGAGCTCAACCTATTGTCCAAAGCACCTGAAGGCAGGATAAGAAGCAATGGATGGAAACTAATCCAGGAGAGAAGCAACCTAGAAATACGAAGAAATTTCTTGACAGTGAGAACAATTCATCAGTGGAATGGCTTGCCTGCAGAAGTTTGGATGCTCCATCACTTCTTTTTAAGAAGACATTGGACAGCCACTTGTCTGAAATGGTGTAGGGTTTCCTGCCTGAGCAAGGAGTTGGTCAATAAGACCTCCAAGGTCCCTTCCAATTATTCTATTCTATTCTATTCTATTCTATTCTATTCTATTCTATTCTATTCTATTCCTTCACATTCCATTGTGCACAATATTCCCAAGTTTCCTAGGGCAGCATCAGTGTTGTGTTCAAGTCAGTGTCCAATAAATAGCAATCTTTCGAGGTAGATGGATGCTTCATTCCATACCTGCAGGGGCAGGCTAAACCCATTTGGCTTTGAGAGAGGAGAAAAAGAAATGCTCAAGGAGTAAGTTAGCCTTTCATTTGCAGTAAATAAAACGCTTTTGATGTATGCTATGTCTACATGTGCATACTGTGTATACAATGAAGCCAGGCTGGATTATTGCAGAAACCGTTTATGCAGCTCTCTGCTTGCTGGGGGGAGGGGGCAAGTAGCTGCCTTTTTCTTAGCATAGTTCACTGGCTCCCAGTTCTGCATTAAAGCACCCAAGTGAGAACCCAGCAAGATGTTATCTGCACAGGCTCTTAGACACCAAGTAGTTAGAAATGAATTATCGATGTGTAACAGGATGTGCTTGCATCCCCTTGAAAATATGAGAAGCCATCTGTGTTGGTCAGGTTTTATAAGCCGTTGCAGAGCCCTGTTTTTTCCATTCCATTCAGAATGTAAAAAATGCATGTTTAGGCAAACTATTATTCACGTGGGAGAGAAGTGAAAAGATCCTCTACAATTGTTCTTTCTTTGATGTAGAAATAAGGCTGTCCTGCAGCGATTAGGTTAACATGCCAAATGACCATAGCTTTGAAGATGAGCTTCACGTTTAATGCATACTGAGAGCCACTGACTTCATCGGATAAACGTTTGGTAGAACCGAATAGATTTAAGCTTGGGGTCATTTGTTCAGCAAACAAAATGCAGGGCTTTCTTTGGGGTCTGTCTATATTTAAAAGAAAGACAATAAGGGATCTCCATTGTAGATCTGCACCCAATAGTAGGTCTGATAATTTTAGAGGAAATGAGCATTGCTGATAGAAAAGAAGGATGCTAAGGGCTGAAACCTTTGTGCTCAATCTCCAACTGAGCAATCGAATGAAGCGCTTTTACTTGTCACCAATTTGGCACAGAGCTAAAGTATTCCTAAGTTAGGTGACTTCTCTCTCTCCCCCTCTCTCTTCCTCTCTCTCTCCCCCCCCTCTCGGTGTGTTGTCCTTGCTCTCACTGCACACTTTGAATCCCACAGACATAGATTTATTGCAGGCATAGACTTACTGTATCTGTGCTTAAAGCTGGGCTGCAAACATCCAGACAATCAGTAGGTGGCAGTAAAAAGCCAGAGTTTGCAGCCAGATGCAGGTAGTCCTCAACTTACAACATTTCTTTTAGTGATTGTTCAAAGTTATAATGGCATGGAAAATATGGCTTATGACCATTTTTCACACTTGTGATCATTGCAGCCTCCCTGTGGTCACGTGATCAAAATCCAGATGCTTGCCAATTGGTTCATATTTACAACGGTTGCAGTGTCCCTGGCTCATGGGATTCCCTTCTGGCAAGCAAACTCAATGGGGAAGCTAGATTCCCTTAACAGCCAAGTTACTAACTTATCAACTGCAGTGATTCACTTAGCAACTGTGACAAGAAAGTCGTAAAGTGGGGGCAAACCCCACAAATATCTCACTTAACAACAGAAATTTTGGGCTCAATTGTGATCGTAAGTCAAGGACTACCTGTATACTTCTATCTTCAAGTCACTCTTGGCAACTATAGATTCACCTTCATTCTCTATAGGACTGGCTCATGCTATATTTTTTTTGACAACCTTTTTTTAAAAGTGACTTGCCACTTTCTTCTTCCTAAGGCAGAGAGAACAACTGGATCCAGATCACCCAGCTGGTTTCTGTGCCTAAGTCAAGACTAGAACTCAGGTTTTCCTGTTCCTAGTCCAGCAACTTAGCCACTAGATCAAATTGGTTCCCAGTAGTTCTAATAGTTTTGTTTTTGGAGATTCCATCATACAATCTAATAGCCCAATATAGAGGAAGCCACAGCCAACATGCATTTCCTAGAACATTTTGCTGCACATAATGAATGGACAAGGTAAAGAATGGGCAAGGTATCGCTGGTCGTCATGAATTATTGTCTTTGTTCTTTTAAGATGTTTTATAATATATTGGTTGTATCTGAGAACTGAATTAGGAACAACCACTGTTCCTACTAAATAGGATTCAATGTCAGAAGAAGAACTATTCAGGGATAACTATTTGAGACATGTAATCCCAAAACTGGCTCCAAAATCTGAAATCCATATCTTTCAAATAACTTCACTAAGGCTAAGAATCAAATTCAGTTTAATCTGAAATTCCAAACAGAAGTGAAGAGTTTTCAAGACCTATTAAATCTGTGGTTTAACTGCACGGACCTGTCCAGGCAGTTGCCAGGAGTCAACACTGACTCAAAAATGACCCAAAAAAGATAGAATGCCTATGGATTTCCAAAGAAACTCCTAAATGCCTTGATTTTTTTGGATGTTGTAAAAGGGACATGCTATATCTGCAACAACAACAACAACAAAAAAGACTATTTTCCTATAAAATTACAAATGAGAATGGTGGAAAAATAGAGCTAAGCATGATCATTCAGAAAATAATTTTTCAGGAGATTTACAGGATAGGAGGTTCAGTGAAAAAAAGAGAAAAATATACAGTTCAAAAACTGGACTAGATTTTATTAAAAGCCTTGTTTCACATAGAACTGTTATGCAGCAAACCAACTAGTCAAAACATGATTGGGCTGATGAGGAGTAGAAGTTGACCAAAAAATGGTGACCTGTATTTGTTAATTGTGCAAAAAGGCTTACTCAAACTTTGATACAAATTCATTACATTGATTCATCTGTAATTACAAAATACAATGAAATTCATTTAAAAAAATATGCTGCACTTGCTTTTGTTCCCCTGAATAGAATGACATACAGGACATTTAATTTTTTGAGTTTGCTTTTGTAACACAGCTGCCCTATTTGTTAAACCCCAAAGAAACTCACCAGACCTATCAATATTAACTCCCGTCTTCCTGTTTAACTCAGCTGATTTTAGTTTCTTCATTTTTTTCATTTCTTCCAATATGATTGTTTTGCTTCTTCATTAATTTGAAACTTGCCTTGTGCTCATTTCTCCTAGTACGCCATTTTTTAAATGTTGATTATTTTAATATGTAGCTTGTGGATGGTCTTATCAAATATGCATAATCTGGGGTATCATAACTATAACTAAAAATGAAAAGTAGCTGGCCAGAGAAACATCCTGTGCTGTGCTCTGTGCTGCTAAATTTCTCATGGCATCCTTATAAAAACACGGCAGTCAAGATAATGGCTCCCCACCTTAAAAATGATAGTGGAGAACATTTGGAAAATGTTTTGCAGAATGGACTTTCATTTCCAGACTGAGAAAAGAACCATAATGGAGAGATATTCAGAGATCAAACTGTGGTTCCACTTTTCTCCCAGCCTTGGTACATTCAGCCAAAGGTTTGAGAAGAGCGCATAAACAAAATACCTCTCTAACCAACCTTTTTACACTAGTTTTGTCTCTGGCCCAGAGGAAGAATGGGAGAAATGTTCTAAAATCTTGGATGAGTATTGTTTAGCAGTTGTTCCAAGTCTCACTAAACAACTGGAAATTGTTGTTGGGAGAGTACTTAGATTTTTAGAGTTATTAGATTGGAGATGAGTTCCAGCCTAAAGACAGATGAATGGCCCAAATCGTAAGAACCTAGGAAATTATTTATGTAAAGTGGCATGTTCAGAATCCAGATGGAAGATGTAGTCTGAATCCTCATGTGTCAAGTGGCAGTTTGGGAATAGCCTATAACAGAATATAAGTAGACTGTACTGCAACAACCTAGCACAAATGTGTGAGTGTGTGTGTGTGTGTGCATGTGTGTGTGTGTGTGTGTTTTATGACTCCAGTCTATGGCTTTTGAGTATGTTGCAAAAATATGGCAATAAAGATAAGTAAAGGCCTAATCCAGGATGGTGCAATCATTCTTATCATCCCTTCTAATAAATGTCCAGGGTTCTTCTCATTTTAACCACATTTCTTTTCACATAAATACCTTTAACTTGTAATTGCTTCATAAAAAAATATGACTAATTGGTTTAACTATTTGCTCTGCTGTTGGAAGCTGGCCTTTTCTGAGATGACGGCTAGACTGCCCAGTCCAATGGATGAATCTGTTGCTTCTGATGGACAGGAAGTAGTTAGAGCAATTTTTTTTTTCACAAACTGGTCTTACTCCTCCTTTGCCAAATCAACCAAATGTTCTCAATATGTGTGAATAGTTTTCACATGAATTCACTGTGTCACATTGTTCAGTCTGATCTACACCAGATATTTGGCTACTTGAGCAAAATGAGAATAGAGAAGTAAAGATGTGCAAAATCATGCATGCCCCCTGCCTCCACAACAAAGGTATGCAGAGGATTTAAAAAGATATATGTGGGAACTGATCATGCCAATCATTGCTTCATGCTTAGGCTAGAAAAGGAAGGATTTAGGAAATTGCCTTATGCCAGACCAAACATTCTACCACTGATCCCAGTTTTCTATTGAAAGTGCTTGCTAGTTAAGACCAGTGGGATTCAAATAATTTAACAACCGGTTCCCTGCCCTAATGATTTCTTCCAACAACCAGTTCACCAAACTGTTCAGAAAGTTAACAACCAGTTCTCCCAAACTGGTG
>JANHFN010005536.1:120067-136927 GCA_032468175.1 Toxicocalamus goodenoughensis
AGGAAGGAAGGAAGGAAGGAAGGAAGGAAGGAAGGAAGGAAGGAAGGAAGGAAGGAAGGAAGGAAGGAAGGAAAGGATTGTGTTATGTGATGTTCAGAACAGCATCCTTGGTTGGTTGGATGTGAGAGATTTAAAGGACAGATGGTGTTTAAGAAAGAACACGGAGATTTTGCATTGCTCCAAAAGCAAGGGTATAAACAGAAGAGTAAGATGTTGAAGGTCTGATCATTAGCCCTGCTTCCCCTGTGATTATTTATGTGTTTTTCTTAATATCTCAATCAATACAAATCTGGTTCCTGTCATAAATAATAGAAGAAATGAACATTGGTCATATTACAAAGTAATACAACAGCACAGTCAAATGGATCACATATTAAGTGCCCTAGGAAAAAAAGCAAGGTGGAAGAACTATTATCAGTTTTAAAAATGTTCCTTGTTTCAGGGAATCATCTTTATTTGTTTATTTCTTTATTGCCAGAAATATAATTCAAATAAAGAGCATTATAGATTTACTGAGTGGGGAAAAATGGACTTTGTTGCAAATGGTCTTAGCATTATGGATGAATGTACCATGCCTTGAAAAAGATTTAGTTTAGTTCGCCTGATGTTATGGTTACAGAAGATATTATGGCACATATTACTTCCAAGGTCAGGTCAAAAGCGTGCGCCATCATGTTCTTGAAAGTTGCCTTATTTCCAAATGTGTGATAGTAATTGTCAGGTGTGAAGAATTGAGACCACACATTAAGTTCCAGTTAAGATGATCTGTTGCTTGTGCCTATATCAAGAATCTAATCAACAAATACTATTAGAAGTAGACATTTTTTTTCCTGTATAATATCCACAATATTTAGTTTTACCCACCTCAGAAGGATGTAAGGCTGAATCAATCTTGAACCAGTGAGAATCGAACTGCTGAACTCTTGGAAACTGGCAGTCAGCAGAAGTAGCCTGTTGTACTGCATTCTAACCACTGCACCCCCATGGCTGAAAGGGAAATAGCATTGGCACTTAGACTTATATAGCAAGAGCACTTAGACATATATACCATTTCATAGTGCTTTACAGTCCTCTCTAACTGGTTTACAGAGTCTGTATATTACTCCCAACAACCTGGGTCCTCATTTGACCGACCTGGGAAAGATGGAAGGCTGAGTCAACCTTGAGCCTGTCAGGATTGAATTCCTGGCAGTGGGCAGAGTTAGCCTACAATACTGCATTCTAATCACTGTGCCACCATGGTTCTTATTTAAATATTTAAAAAATCGCATAGTACCCCCGTGACAGAAGTACCCTAAAAACCATAATTCATGTTCATCTATACTACCAGTTCTACTGGGACATTTGCCACCAGTTGATTAACAATTTTGTATTTAAATTTCCAGGGCACTCTGATAACTTTTATTTGATTTGAACAATTTATAAAAAAAAATCGATCTCTCTCCAAATCTAAAACAATTTTGCTGCATTATGTGTCAGCTTCGCCCACCAACTGTTGCTAACAATTCTTCCTGTTAGAGCATGGTTTTGTGTTGTTCACTTTATTGAATGTACTTTCATTGGTCAATGACTGAAATAAAGTTTCTTTTTGATTATCAACATTGCAAAGTGCTAAATAAAAAATACTGAGAAGGAAAAGAAGGAAAACCACAGCCACTCAAAAGTGCAAAAAACAAAAATCATGGTATGATTCACATTCTCTATGGTCAGAAATCTAGGACAGTCAAAATTGGTCTCCAGTTGGTCTCCCGTCTCTTTGGTGAGCCTGTGGATGGATGACTGAGCCCCAGGCCAAAAGTCATTATGTTGCCCAATTTTCTCTCCTGTCTTCCTCAAGGGTGATTGATTTTTGTAGGATTAGTTATCTATAAATTAGCCACCGCTGGATAGGACAGGAAATAATCAGACTGCATTGTAGTAGTAATAGTAGTTTATTGATTGATTAGTCTTGTGACCTTTCCCAATAAAAAAATAATGTACTACATAGTCTAATTTTGGAATAAGATAGATTGATATCTTAGGAAGAAATAAAGGGATAAAATACAGATGGGTTAATACAAAGAAACAGCATAGTAGATAAGTGATTGTATCTGGAGGTAACCATGTCCTAGTTACAGCTACATCCAGTGGCGGGATTCAAACTGTTTTACCACCGGTTCGGTGGGCGTGGCTTGGTGGGCATGCTTTGCCTAACATGTGCGTGCAGCTTCCCCCACACCAGCTGAGACCTGAGAAAGAATAGAAAAGTGCAGAGGGCAGTGGGAGGGCCGATCCTGCACTTTTCTCTTCTTTTTCACCTCAGCTGATTGTCTGAGGATTTTTTTTCCTCCTCTCAACTGATCATAAGAGGCTTTTTTTTACTACCGGTTCGGTTAAACCAGTCCAAACCGGTAGCATACCACCACTGGCTACATCTGTATATGCAACACTGGATCATGTTCTACACTTTATATATGTACATAAGTTTTTTTTAAAATCAATTTATTTAAAAGTTTTGTATCTAGGCTTGCAGCTAGATTATTGTATGCAGAAAGATGGAAAGATTCGGTACTACTCACAATAGTGGAATGATCACTGAAGATAATAGAACTTGCCGAGATGACTAAATCTACTTCTTTGATCGGAAAACAGACAATAGCTACATTTATTGCTGATTGGAAATCTTGTGGACCTTTTTGTGTCCATAGACAGGACACATTACAGAAATCCATGCAGGCATGAAGAATCAGGACCATACACTAAGTTGCAGTTAAGATATATAGCTCAAGTCTAAATACAAGAGTTTAGTCAATTAATGTCCAGTACGATATTGGCACTGGATAAAAGTTAATGGAATTCAAGAGGAACTGGATTTGGACCATTTGTGGGAATGTAAAAAACTCTGGGCTACCGAGTCACTTAACTCCACCTCAGGCTCTACCTGCTCTTCTCCCACAAGTAGCATCTTATGCAAAATAATTTCCTAAGTGAGACTCTAGCCACTGCCCCAGAAATAAAAACCAATTACAACAAAAGCATTGTTGGTCCATCACCTTTCAATGAATTGATACATAGACAATTCACCTCTTAACTGCATGTGAACTGCAGACCTGTCAAATTTTTCTATCGATTTCACAACCTGGAAATGAAAGTGAAGAGAAGAAAGGACACCATTCTCCCTTTTCCACTGAAAGATCTGTAAACAAAGAGAAGAAAATGAAAGGTCAGGTTTTGATTTAATGCGTGTCTACCTGTGAGGGTGGAAGGGAGAGAGAAATAGCCCTCAAAACAATACAGAAGTATAGGCTTTGCACAATCCTGCACCAATGCAGGGTATGCAGGAAGGGGACAACATTTCTGGGAGTTTCAGTTTTCAACTTCAATTTAAAATATAAAATTGTGGCTTCTGGGAGATTGTGAAGATAATTGTCAAAGGGTTGGGGGCAGTGCCTAGTGCCACAAAAATTGCCCGGATTTGATGATCTGCCTTGTTATTGCCAGTCTCTTGTAGCAAATATGAGAAGAAGGAATGGCACTTGCATTCGCTCAAAGCTAGAAGAGATGGTGGATAAAAGTGACAACTGTGATTTTGCACCAGTCCCCCTATCTATGACCTTGAATTTGTTCTGAACTATTGCTGAACCAGTTTTCCTTTTTTAAAGGCACGGCTTTCCCTAAAAGAAACAGCAACATCAAACCTCCATTTTCTTAACATACACAGCATTTTCTCCATGTTTTCCTAATATATACATGTTTATTAATCAAGCAACTTGATTACCAATAATTAACATTAATCAACTTAATCAATAACAAGAACTATACCACCCCAAAAACTATCAAAATTTCCTGAGTTGAGGTTATCCCTTTCCTTCTATATGGATGTGAATTCTGGACTGTGTACCCAAACCAGATCAGACAACTGGAGAAATTTCACATGCATGCTTGACATGTGCACAATGTCAAGACATAGGGTTATATACTATCTGGGATTTTATCAGTTCTAGATTTTAATGTTGCTATTATCTTTATCACTTTAAGGACTTTTTTTAAAAATCCCCAATAAAAGAAAGGGGAATAATATTCACTACCAAAGAAAAATGGTAAGCTCTTTGACAACATACAGAAGCAAACCAGGGAGACCAAAAATGATAAAATGAAGATAATCAGGAATAAATAATAACGATAATTGATAATAAGAATGCAACTGTTTTCCTTTCTGAAAAAAATGAGAAAAGGCTTTGCTGGATTTGCTATCGCAAGAAAATCCTTGTTCGAGTGCAGCAGAATTTTTAGAGGCAAGTCTTTATGGTGACAGAGATATATTTTGCAGAACTTGTAAAAACCAAAGGGAATGGAAGTGTAACCCATATCTTGTGGAATTCTCATTAAGATGGTAGTTATTGACTTCCCATTTCTGGGATTTCAGATAAAATATGAGATACAGGCACCCACAGTCCTGTGGATAGCCAAAGTAATAGAATTGTATTTTCTTGGTCAGGAGCAGAAAACAAAAGCAAAGAATATATCATGATAAATTTTGAGTTCTTTTCTCATATACATTAACAAGCTTCTTTTTTCTTTTTCTTTTCCCCCCGGGAAATCTTTTCTATTAATGGCATTCAAAAATTAAAGAAAAAGAAAAGACAAAATAATAACAAAGAGGGGGATCTACAAAGAAACAAAAATTAGAGTGGCATATGTTTATTGTTCTATACATGCATCAAAGTACAATAAATATTTCTATGAACGTCTTAAGATTGGATCGTGGCAACTGGACAAAATTTTGTTAATCTGAGACATTTCATTGCTCATCCAAGCAACTACATCAGTCAGAACAAAATTAATTAGGCAGAGTCAGAGAGATGTTAGACTGCTACCAATTCTTGCCACACCAACTTCAGAGGTTTCTCCCCCAAATAACTTGCAATATGTCAATGAAGACTCAATCATGGAGGCCAAAGATGTCTAAAGGTTGATGTAGTTGCTTGGATGAGCAACTAAATGTTTCAGATTAACGAAGATTGGTCCAGTTGCCATGATCCAACCTTTGGCCTGGATAATTGAGTCTTCATTGACATATTTAAATGAATGAAAGCCATAAGACATTATAATCATCAGTAGCTAATATGTACTTACGCATTATTGGTTTTTAAGGTGACAGTAACATTAATTCTGCAGTCCACTGGGTATTTGAGGCCATATGTTTATACTCCCAATGCTGAACAAAATTGTCTTTCATGTAGTAGATAGAATACAATACATCTACTTTCTTTGTCCAGATGACAACTTCTATCTAATAGGAATAAACCTAAAAAGAATATGAATATCTGAAAATATTGGATCTCAAAACTAAGTTAATGCATGTCATTGTTGGAAACTATAAAAACAAAAATATTTTTCAGAAGAACTTATACCAGAAGTGAACCAGAATTCCACAGAACACAATTTTTAGCAATTCTAAGATTCTTACTGTTCCCTTCTGTGCATTTTTGCTTCATCTAAATAAGGTGTTGCCTTTTCTTCCTCCAATGTGTCCAAAGATGTGTAACTATGCAAAACCATGCAAAAATGATGGTTAGATTCCCAACCCCATTTCTTTGAGGTCTTTACAGAGTCCCAATTCTGGAATTTCTTCTCCCTACTGGACATTGTCTTGGGCTCCAAGCTGTCTCCTACTACACTACCCTGCCATCCAGAGGTGGTCTTCAGCAGGTTCTGACCAGTTCTGGAGAACCAGTAGTAGAAATTTTGAATAGTTCAGAGAACCAGCAAATCCCACCTCTGACTAGCCCCATCAACCCCATCGATTCTCTGCCTTCTGAGTCTTCTTTGGTTGCCCTGCACAGGAGAACAGAGCTGGAAAGCAGGTTAGTGGGGTGGGGAGGGGAGGGAGATTTTGCAGTGTCCTTCCCCTACCATGCCCACCAAGCCACACCACACCTACCAAGCTGGTAATAAAAAAAAATTGCATCCCACCATTGTTGTCATCTAAAAGAATAATCTTCTTTTAAAGGTTAAGTCCATGAAGTTCTAAAATTATGGAACTGCTTTTAAGAAGAGGGTGACCACTTGTGGCCTGCTAGAGGTGAAATGGGATTCATTGCATTCAGATGTTCTTTGCTCTAGAAAAGTTTAAATTATGTTAGCCTCGGTTAGTCCTGGTTGGCTGGTTTGTCCACTCAGAGTCTTTTAAGCTTGACAAAGTATCCTAAGCCTGCTCCAATTGTCACATGATTTATTTGATATAACAGTGTAAGCAGCTCAAGAGACTAACATCGTTTTCTGACAAATTATCCAGCCTTGGGCAAATATTGCTAGCCTGGGCCCATCACATACTAGTTGTGTTATATTTTAGGGGCTGTCTGGTTTCATTTCAGACTGTGCCTCCATCCACATGTTACTTTATTTCTTAGATTTTTTTTATGCAAAGACATAGGTTGTTTTTTTTTCCTTCCAAATGGACAATGATGTCTCCTATCCTTGGGGGTATATTTTGGGAGGTAATGCAAATAGGCATTTTAGAAAATGGGCTGGGGTAGAAGAAAGAAGCAGTGATATTTTTAGCTTGATTTTCTGGCTCGACAGCTGAATATGGATCAGCCATGTTTCCAACATATGATAATGCTGTGTTTTTATTATAAATTTGAAGGTTGTTTGACTTGGTCCTATGGTGGCTAAATCCCTATGCCATTTTTCCTATGTTCAGGTTGGTGCTCTCTTTAAATAATCCAATATTTTTATTCCATTTTTAATTGCAGTTTTTAAAAGAGTGCACAAATACATATAAAAACACAATAAAAACAAAACAAGGAGAAATGAACCTTGCAAACAATCTAAGCATGCCTCCTATATATCAAATAGTACATTTCTTATAATCCTTTTTCTAATTGAAAGAAAAGGATGAGACTCTATTGTAAAATATTATGAAATCTATGCCAAGGGAAACATATTGTGTTGTATTTTTTTTGATTGGTAGGAAAGATTGCCTTTTCAAAAATGGATAAATAGCACATGCCCTTAATTTAATTCTTAATATCCAGAAAAGTAATGCTTTTCCAATTTCTCAAAATAATATTCTTAGCAATTCTCCACACCTGAAATAGACATAGCTCTTTGAAATCAATCAAATGTCACATTTTTGGAATGTAATGCAACGTATCTTTGACATTTTCCCATAAATCTTATATATGCCAAAATGCTGTTCTAAAAAGATGTCAATAACTCACAAGATCAAAGTATATGAATCAATGACCCATCCATGTGCGTGCTAACTCCACATAACTTGGAGCAGGTTGTAACAATACATCTTCATTGAACTTTTTCCTCTGGATGCATCTACCTCTTATAATTTCACTTCATTTGCTTTTTCTGGGTTTAAACTAGGAATACCATTATTTAAGGACATTAGTGTGCCCATAAACTCTTTATTTTCCATTATTTCTTGTCTTGCCTGGTGCTTTGGAAAATAGGTTGACCCCCTCTTCTTTGTGGCAGCCCCACAAATATTGGAACATTGGAATATTGGAACAACCTCCCTAGCTACATGACTACCACTTTTTAAAAATATTGTTAAATTACCGGTAATTAAATAATCATTAAGAGAAGCTGGTACTCTACTGTCATAGTGTGTGGAAATAATCTTGTGAGTCAGAATGAAGAGCCGCAGACTGCACCTCTATGGTATCATGCAAACGTACCTCATCTCACAAAAAGAAAAGGATTGTGGGAAATGTTTCAGAAGAAACATTCCTTAGTTTTATCCAAAGTAAAGGAAGGGATCAGGACTTTCACAGTTGGAAGATTCTGTTACTGGAACTTTACAATAAAGACATTCATGGTTTATGCATCTTATCTGGACTCCTTCACAGGGCTGAGAAAGCAAATTGATGATTTCTAGAAGCATCTTTTTACAAGAACGCCTTGAAAAATGAAAATATTTTGTTCGTAAACACATCAACCCAGCCGAGAAGGAGAGAAATGAGGCAGTATGAAGTTGCGGGGAACCTATGGGAGAGATTGAAATGATCGTTGGAGGGAGGAGACTTTACAGTTTGTCTTCTACCAAGTAGGATGTTGTGTGATAGAGCATGTGTGGTAAAGCCTCTAATTTATAGATATGAAAACTTTTCATCGTAGCTCTTTTTGAGAACCTCTGTGACACACTCTCCAAATCGCCAAAGTGCCCAACAGTCCAGAAAAAGGTCAGATTTACCTTCAGGGAGGTCCTTGCTGCTCACTTCCTGAGCTTGGTGCTTGACTTTCATGACCCTAGTAGGTGACATCATCCGTGCTGCTGAGGTGGGATTTGCTTTACCAAGCATTACCAAGGGAAAAAAAACGCTTTCACTAAAATGGGCCAACGCAACCCAAAGGTGCTTTTCAAAAGGCAACTGACTTTCTTGGGGTTGTTTTTTTTCCCTTGAAAACCTTTCATTTGCACTACAAGAAACTCCTTCAGAACTGAAGGAATTGCAGATGGCAGCTCTGTCGCCTTTTGAATCACTGCTTGTGCTGTTAGAGCAGACAAGCATTAAAGCAGCACTTGAGAAGAAGACAAGAGGAAGGAAGAGAGCTTAAGGACTGGAACAGCCCGATGGGACTCTGTGGGATTCAAGAAACATCTGATCTAAATAATAAAATAATAAAGGCAATTTTTGCATTTTTCTCTGAATATTCTCTGCCATTTACGACTCATGCCCTGGTAATGACATCAAGTCTCAAGCACCTCCAGCAAAAATTAAATTGAAAGGCACTAAAGGAGTGTGACGGAAAGCATAATAATTCTTGGCACTAATTTCACTCTTGATGTTATTTCCCCTCCATGGTGTTCTGCGAGTATTTTTATTGATTGAATTTCTTTGTTTAGTAATTTGATTTATCCCCCTCTCAATACTCAAGGCAACATCAAGATTTTAAAAATGTAAAAATTAAAATAACTGAAAACCTCAACTGTTCAACTCCATGCATTCCAATGATTGTTAAAATTAAAGCTAATATTAATTGACAGTTGTATTCCTGATAAAGGAAAAGCACTTGGATAGAGTGTCCAAGAGCTGAGAGAAAAGAGCTTAGATGCAATTCCAGAAGGAGAATATTCCAGAATATTCCAGGATCTGAGAGAAAAGCAGGCAAGGATATCTGCAAAGTGTGGTTTAAAAAGTCAAGATGGCAGTGGGAGAGTGCAATATGAGTTTTGCCTGTTGTTATGAATGTCACATGTGACATCTTGACCCACAAAAAACAGGCAGAGCTCTGATCACACTATTGACATCTGCCATCATGACTTATTGGATGATTTTCTGCAGACATCCGTAAATGCAGGAGAAAGCTGTCTCTTGTTATCTTAAAAGATGAACTACTACTACTACTACTTCTCCTCCTCCTCTTCCACTTCCTCCTTCTCTCTTCCAACTACTTCTTTCCCTCTCCTCATCCTTCTTTTCTTCTCTTCCTCCTCTCCTTCCCCTCCCTCTCTTTCTTTCCTCCTCTTCCTCCTACTCCTCCTCCTCCACCACCACCACCACAATTTTCACAGCAGAAAGATTTGCAATAAGAAAAGTGGCCAAGCCTTAACTTCTTTAGAACTCTTTAGTTCAATACAAATCCTTTAATACAAATGTCCAGTAATCAACCTGGTCACAAATAAGAACTTTTCCTAGGAGCTCTGCTTCTTGCACCTTAGCAGGCCCTTCTGACACCACCTAAGACTTCCAAACCCTTTTAAGAGTGGTGAGACATGGTGACGCAGAGCTATGGTGTGCAGTGGTTAGAGTGTAGTGCTGCAAGCTACTTCTGCTGACTGCTGGCTGCAATTTGGCAGATCAAATCCCACCAGGCTCAAGGTTGACTCAGCCTTCCATCCTTCTGAGGTGGGTAAAATGAGGATCCAGATTGTTGGGGGCAACAGGCTGACTCTGTAAACCGCTTTGAAAGGGCTGTAAAGCACTATAAAGAAGTATATAAGTCTACGTGCTATTGCTATCTTATTTGCCTCTTGATAGGGCCAACTCTAAATGCAAAACGAGATCTACAGTGTTTGTTTAGACAAGTAGTCCTCGATTTACAACAGTTCATTTAGTGTGTGTTCAAAGTTGCAATGGTCAGTCAGCCAGTTGGGTGATCCCTGGCTAACACATGCCATACGCTAAATAAAGACATAAATAAAGAAGGGCCAATCTATTTTCAGAGAACCTTAGAATCCATTCCTGCAAACGGAGAGGAATCAGATCTTATCCACTCACCATTTGGTAAGAAATCTCAAGGGGGGATTTAAAGACAATCCATTTCACAGCCTCAGCACACGGTGGAGTAGTCAGAGATCCTCGGTAGTGGAAATAGTTGTTTACATCGGCTGTTCTCAATAAACTACCCAGATTGAATTCCCCATTCAGATTCTTAGAGTTACCTGAAAAACCAAAAAAAAAAGAGACAGATATAACATCACCTCATTTTTATTTTAGGGAAGTTGGGAGGGGAGGAGGGTTGAATGTAAGACACACCTTTCTCTGGGATGTCCTTGAGAAATTTGCCCAGAGTGTTCCATCCATTGACTTGGTTATTCCCTTTGGTTTTCTATGGGAAATTGAGAGAAAACAGTATATGGTCTCCTGTGCATATACCAATAAGCTGTACCTACAACATAGTTGCTGGGGTGCAGGGAATACAGGTAGGCTTTGACTTACGACCACAATTGAGCCCAAAATTTATGTTGTTAAGTGAGTCAAGTTGTCAAGTGATTTTTGCGACCTTTATTGCCTCAGTTGTTAAGCTGCAGCTGATTAAGTTAGTGAGTGACTCGGTTGTGAGTGAATCTGGCTTCCCCATGGACTTTTCTGATCAGAAGGTCGCAAAAGGGGATCCCGTGACCCTGGGACACAGCAATGGTCCCAAATATGAACCTCTTGCCAAGGGTCTGAATTATGATCACGTGATCCTGGGGATGCTGGAAAGGTCGTAACTGTGAAACACAGTCATAAGTCACTTTTTTGGGTGCCCTTGTAACTTTGAACGGCCACTAAGTGGACTGTTGTAAGTCAAGGACCACCTGTAGTGTCTTAGTTTGCCAAATAGCCTCTAAATGAGAGATGCTGGCTTACAGAGAAGAGAGCGTGAACATGCCTGGGGCAAAAGAGGGCTACAGTTGCATTTATGTCTATTTATAGCCTCGGACGTACGACATTCATTTATTGACCAATCAATCAATCAAAATAGAGCTGGATATGACCGTGGAAGTCTGCTAGTCCAACCCTTGCTCAAGCAGGGGTCCCTATAGGCTAAACATCCTACATACTGACAATGCCACTGAAAAAAGTGACTTAGGACCAATCCTCACACTTATAACCGTTGCGGCATGCCCATGGTCATGTGATCAAAATTCAGGTGCTTGGCAACTGGCATGTATTTAGGGTCATGTGATCACCATCTGCAACCTTCTCAGCGGGCTTCTGAAAAGCAAAGTCCCAGGGGGGAGCCAGACTTGTTTAATGACCGCATGATTCATGCAACGACTGCAGTCATTGGCTCAACAACCATAAACTGAGGTGTGGCTCACTTAACACTGCCTTGCTTAGCAGTGGAGATTTGGGGGCTCTATTGTGGCTGTAACTTGAGGATAACCTGTAAGGTGAGGATGACTTTGGGAAACAGAAGAGAGAGCCAGGCATTGGACAAGCATCAGGTCAAAGATAACTCAACCCTTGGAAGGACGGAGGACATAGGAAGCTTTTCGAAAGAGACCCTCCCTAGTTTTCCAGAGAGTAAAAGGGGAGAAGGAGAGCCATACGTCCCGCCTGGCAAGATTCTGTTAATGCAACCTTACAATAAGTAGAGAGGTTGTACTCATGGCTAGCTTCTTGTCTGGACTACTGGCAGAGATGGCCCATGTATTATAAGGGTGTCCAAGTTAACCAACACAATCCTTTCTATTAGTAGAGAATGTAATAGGAGAACACTAAAGCTGGTACCCTGCTCTACATCTTCTTGACGTCACTCAATGAAACCTTTTAAGTCACGATGGGCAGCAGAGACAGTAACTAGGAGCCCATCCAATTAACATATTAGAAAATTATGTGGAATTCTCTCTGAAAGTATAAAATCCCCATTGCATTTGGAGGCCACCTCCATAGGCAGCCCAAAGAACAGACCGACTCTTTGAAACTTAGAATAATAGAGTTGGAAGGGACCTTGGAGATCTTCTAGTCCAACCCCCTGCTCAGGCAGGAAACCCTATAACATTTCAGACAAATGGTATCCAATGTCTCCTTAAAAACTTCCAGAGTTGGAGCACTCACAACTTCTGTAGGAAAGTTGTTCCGCTGATTAATTGTTCTGACAGGAAACTTCTCCTGAGTTCTAGGTTGCTTCTTTTCTTGGTTAGTTTCCACCCATTGCTTCTTGTCATCTTCTTTGTGGCAACCCCTGAGATACTGGAACCCTGCTACCATGTCTCTTCTGGTCCTTCTCTTCACTAGACTGGCCATGCCCAGTTCCTGTAACTGTTCATCCTATGTTTTAGCCTCCTGTCCCCCAATAATCCCTGTTGCTCTTCTCTCTCTAGAGTCTCAACATCTTTTTTACATCGTGGCGACCAAAACTGGATGCAGTATTCCAGGTGTGGTCTTACCAAGGCCTTATAAAGTGGGATCAACACTTCATGTGATCTTGACTCTATCCCTCTGTTAATGCAGCCTAGAACTGTGTTGGCTTTTTTGGCAGCTGTAGCACACTGCTGGCTCATATTTAAGTGATTTCCACTAGGACTTCAAGATCTCTCTTAAGTTACCACTATTGAGTGAGGTACGACATATACTGTACCTGGGTATTTTGTTTTTCTTGCCTAAATGTAGAATCTTACTTTTTTCACCATTGAATTTCATTTGGTTAGATAGCGCCCAATGTTCAAGCCTGTCAAGATCCTTCTGTATCCTAAGCCTATCTTCCAGAGTGTTGGTTATCCTGCCAAGTTGGTGTTGTCTGCAAATTTGATGAGTTCCCCATCTATCTCTTCATCCAAATCATTGATGAAGGTATTGATCTTGAACCAATAAGCCTTGGAATGGCTTTTCTCTTGGCCAACCATTCGCGCTGCTCACCTTTACGAGGAATGATAGGACAAGCAATCCATCACGCTTCTTCGATGCGTCTTCTATACTCATGTTGTTTTTAGTATGAATCAAGTGCATCTGGTGCAAAAATGGAAAATGAACATGAGCACCGATATATTATATAGAGTGTAACAATACAGGTAGACCTCGTCTTAACAACCTTGTCTTCCAATTATGGTTATAAATTGAAAACTACCTGTATTCTCCTAGCATCAAGCCAAACATTCATCACTTAGTAATTCCGTTTTTGCTGGCACTCCGAATTGATTACCTCCATGGCATAGCGTTTGCCATCGATTGTGTGCTCCGCACCATTCCTATTTTCAGTGCCCCAATGAAAGTGGGCCACGCGCAGGAAATAAATATCTGGAAAGCCGTCACAAATGATTTTTGCTTTGGGACGAAAATACATCTTAACTGCAACAGAGAAAAACAAAATTAAGAGCAATGATGAGTTCTACAGAGGAATTATTGAGTCTGTTGATTGTACACAGGAACCCTGCCTCAATGCATTTACTAAGGATTGGCAGTTTGGCAATTTCTCAGTTATTCTGTCTCAACATCTTTGTCCTGGGCTCCTTAAGTGAAAGACTAAGGCCTCTCTTAACAGGTAAAAGTCCGTCTGTTTGCCGTCTTCCATGTATGGCAGTTCCACCTTTGTTTAGTAGACTCTGAGAATTCCCCTACAATGCAAAGAAGAGAAAATATGGCAAGAAAAGAGATGGTATTTAATGTTGTGACTATAGCCCACTGTGACTATGTGTCCACTTGTTCAGCTTCTTCTAAGCTAACTTTCATTTTTATGTTGGGATAAATAAAGACAAACTGGTGCAGAAGTACAGTTGCCCAGTAGAAAGCAGGAGACTATGAGTTTTAGTTCAGCCTTAGCCATGAAAACCAGCTGGGTGACACTCACTCTCAGGCCAAAACCAGCTGGACCAGACACTCACTCTCAGGCCAACCTACCTCACAGGATTGTTGTTGTGGGTAAATAGAAGAAAGATGGTGTGTTGGATATGTTTGCAACCTTGAGTTAGTTGTAAAAATAATAAAAGTGGGATATGAATGAATGAATGAATGACTCTTAACTCTCAAGCTTAGCTGTGTACATCACAGGATGTTCATGATTTAAACCTTGTTAGGAGCCCTTTTTGCAACTCCTGGATTTGCAATACACAACAAGCAGGTTCAAACCAATGAAGAATTGCAACCTGATACCCACATCAACACCTAATTTCACAATTCCCATTACACACATTCAATTAATTGGACCATCCCAGTTCATAAACCCAGCAAGACAGGAGAAATCAACAATATGCCATTCACAAGTCTCAAAATCTCTCTCTCTCTCCCCCCTCTCTCCCTCACTCCTCCCCCTTCCTGTCACATCTGAGTAGCATCTACTAATAAGACTGCAAGAAATTGGATCCAATCATGCAGATGAAGAGATGGAACTATGCAAGATAGGATCCCTCAGATCAATAGATTGCAATCAGCAAGGGAAAAGAGGATCATTGCCCTAAGAGCCTTCTGCTCCTCCTGTCTCTAAACTCAAATCAAAAGGGGTAGGAAAGATTTTGGTTTATTCCGTATATTGTCCCTCAGGATGTCCCCTGACCTAACTTCCTTCTTCTTAGAGCAGTAACAGAATAATAGTGTTGGAAGGGAGTCTTTGGAGATCTTCGAATGCATTCTAGTCCAATACTTTGCTCAAAGAGGAAACCCTGGACCTTGAGGTGATGTTAAAATGTGTGGACTTCAACTCCCAGAATTTCCCAGCCTTGGCTCAATTGCCATAATTTAACCTTTTTACATTCTTTTGACCTGGATGACTGAGCTTTTATTTATGTATTTTCCCAGCCGGAAAGTAATGTGTTCTCCAATTCCCATGCTGGCTGGAGAACTCTGGGAACTGAAGTCCACACCTCTTAATGTTGCCATGATTGAAAAATAATGACTTAGTGATTTCCAACTGAATGTTGCCAAGGTCAACTCAGCATGTGAGACCCTTACAGTGTATTCTTTCAGGCCACAACTGTGCAGATCATACAGTATTATTCCTTCAACCCACATCTGGGCAACATCTGGGACAAGTACTCCATATTTTAGGAAGACTGGGGTCACAGCCAAATCATGGATTTGGATAAATGGATAGAAGATGTGGTCAGTTTTGGGGAGAGGAATATCCAGGGAGAATCGTTGATTTTATTCCATCTCCTGTGAATCTAGAGTTCACGTGACCATAAGAAGGTACTACATTACTATTTCCCCAAAACAAAAATTAAGGTTTGCATGGAATTGAGGGAGCCACAGGTTGCATGACTCAGTTGCACTCAAACTGGGTTTGTAGCGCGAACTGCAGCTTACTGCTGCCTACCAAAAATTATTTCTGCTACGCCTGAATGAATCATACCCAACCATGTGGCCTGACAGAGCAGAGACCATGCAGTAAGCTTAGCCAGAATAGAAGCAATTATTCCCATTTGAAAAACCAAACTAGATTCCTGAGCTTTATGGGATCATGTAGCCATTGCAACCCAGCTGAACTGCTACAGCTAGCAATATATATCAGTGTGATGTACCACAAGGTTTTTTCAACCTTTCCAATTACCAGATATCTAGGCCTGGATTCCCAGAATTCCACAACCAACAGGGCCATTGCTGAGAATTCTGGGAGTTGAAGTCCACCCATCTGGAAATTGTCAAGGCTGCGAACCATTGGTGTTGAAAGTATTCTTCCAAGTGAACTACTTATACATTTAGCAATAGACGGTCATCAATGAATACTTACGCTGATGCCCTGTATTCTCTACTTTCGTGGCAATTTTAAGGTCCTCATAGAAGAAGAAATGTATAGGTCTGGGAGAAGAATCGGATATGACTGTCTTGGTGTTGATGTTGATGGGAGATTGATTCTTGCCATTACAGGAGCCAATAGACCCCCAGGTGCTAGGTCCTAGCAGAAAAAGAATAAGGAGATTCATCATATAATAATGTAGGCTTTCATTTTTTTCTTTTTGCAAACAGAACAGTTTTCCAGAATTTGGCAAATGGGTGTATGTATCTGTGCACGTATTTACTCAGTCAGTTTCCAGGTAAATTTCAGGGTGTCGGTTTTCAACTTTAAAGCCCTACAGGGCTTGGGGCCAGGACCACTTCTCTCTTATTTCACTCACTCAGCCCACCAGGCCCTATCGATTAGGAATTGTCATTAGGAAATCATCAAATTTGCAGATGACACTAAGCTGGCAGGAGTAGCCAACACCCCAGAAGACAAGCTCAGGATCCAAAAAGACCTATGCAACAAAATTAAATTTAATGCAGAGAAAAGCAAGGTTTTACACCTGGGCAGGAAAAACCAAAGGTACAAGTATATATTACGAGAAAACCTGGCTCAAAAACAGTAACTGTGAGAGGGACCTTGGAGTCCAAACATGAGCCAGCAGTGTGAAGCAGCAGCCAAAAAAGTGAATACAATCCTTGGTTGTATAAACATAGGCACAGAATCAAAATCACCTGAAGTATTAGCACTTCTTTGTAAAGCTTTAGTAAGACCACACCTGGAATACTGCATCCAGTTTTGGTGACTGCATTACAAAAAAGATGTTGAGACTTTGGAAAATGTGCAGAGAAGAGCAACTAAGATGATTAAAGGCCTGGAGACTAAGATATATGAAGAAAGGTTGCAGGATTTGGGTTTGGCTAGTCTAGAGAAGAGGAGTAGTGGAGACCAGATAGCAGTGTTCCAATATTTGAGGGGCTGCCACACAGACAGTCA
>JANHFN010005536.1:183203-193705 GCA_032468175.1 Toxicocalamus goodenoughensis
AGCTGGAAAGCAGGTTAGTGGGGTGGGGAGGGAATGGGGATTTTGCAGCATCCTTCCCCTGCCATGCCCACCAAGCCACGCCCACAGAACCGGTAATAAAAAAAATTGAATCTCACCATTGGCTATAAACTATACATTTCAGCCACAGTTTCTTATGTGCCTTTAATCAGCGAGTGCATGGTAGTGTTCATAACATGAATTTGCTCTGTGCTTCTTTTTAAATGTTGCTCTTGTCAAATTTAAAATTTCTTTTATCCTGAAAGGAACAATTGCTACGAATCCTGAAGTATTCAGAATAAAATCAGTTTGCACTAAAATAAAGTTATTCTTCTTTGTTCTGAACCACAATTATCTGAAAACACAGTCTTCTCGGTGACTTCTGATAATAAAGAACTCCCCCCAAAACTATTAGCCTAACATTATTCATTAAACTTCCAAAGACAAAAAAAGTGGGTTTTTTAAAAACATAATAATGTAATTTATAAACCGGGACCTTCCAGAAGTCTCAGGAAGAGATACATATTTAATTTCAAGCTTTTTTCTGCACAGAGAAAATACTTGGCTTGGCAAGAAAAGAATGCAATTATGGTAAGTAGGCAGAAGTTCAAATTGCAGTCAAAGTTTGCATTGCGCTTAATCCCCAGGTGCCTTATCCACACTCAAGAAAGGGTTGTTTTATCCCAAGGAAATGGTGTGACAAAAATAAATCTAATTCAAGTTGTGTTTCTTATGCAACAGCTCGTATAGCTTTTCCTAATCAGCCTATTAAGTATTTGAAACAAGTATTTAGCCCCGCCAGTTTCCTTCCACACTTTTCTGTTTCTCAACTGCCTGCATTTTTCTCCACCGGTTCTTTTTCAATTTGAAGAAAGAAAATTTGCTTGAGAATTTTTTTCCCCTGAGATCGAAGGGAATTCCCAGAAGTGGCATACTTATTTACCAAATTTATACACTACCAATCTGACGGTCTAAGTGATTCTGAGTGGTTTACACATTTTAAAAAATGTATCATCGTTTTTACAAATCTCAATCATCTTTAACAGTACTGAGGCACCTTTGTTACATACACACATTTCCATACATTTCTAATTATTCATATACATTTCTATATCTTCTTCTAAGCTCTACAATTCTTATTCCTATTGTCCATCCATTCATACCAATTTTCCCAAACCGTATAATACCCCGAGTCTTCCTTGCTTTTGTAAAAAGAAAAAAGTACAATAAAAATATTAATTTTTTAAAAAATGTATCATCCTTTTATACTTATTGTGTAATACGGGGACAAGAGATGAGCAAGAATCTTCTAGCTTTTACTGAACCAGCTGATCTCCAGAAATCTGCAATCTCCCTCATTTCCTACAGTTCACTCACTTTCAAATGAAAGCTCACCCTACTCCTTTACTAGCACTGATGATGTTACCTAGTTTGGTAGTGAAATGTCTGCAAGAAAACAACCTAGCTCCTAGAGCACCAAGGATCTCACAGTTATATTCAGAGATGTCCATACCATATGATGCTTCCATCAAAATGTTCTAGGGCATGTTTTTACCCCTTTGGTGTATATGACATCATGACCCATGTATAAAAGGGGCAGAGTTTGGGTTATGGTGTTGTCTTATCACTTGACTCTGACTGCAGAGATCTCTGGCCACTCATCCCTGCAACTTAACAGGAAAGAACCACAAACTAGTTCTGTTACTAAACCAAAGTAGAGGCAAATCTTTGAGAACAGAGTAAATATATGGCACCATGCTGAGGGCTGCCATATTGCATTGGAGAAAAGCACATTAAACTGACTGTTTCGGTATGCCCTTGAGTGAAGATTTAGTTGGGATTTATGAATGATAATGCACATAAATAAGGGGATGAAGATAATCTGTTCACCAATATTCCACCTGAGGAAAAATTGTGGGTCAAGTAATTCACTTCCAAACTCTTTCAAAAAGCAACTTCTAAAACAGGCAAATGGGAAAATGGGAAAAACAACCCTAACACAATCTCAGTGCTTTACAGCTTCAATTAATATCTTTTATTTATGTGTGTGTGTGTGTGAGAGAGAGAGAGAGAGACAGAGTGCGCGCCTATGCACATCTGTTTAATCCTCCTTTGCAAATTACCTATTATACAAGATAATGGGAGAGAAGTCAAAATCATGTTTTAGAGGAATCAAATTATTGCTACATGGAAACTCCCCACAAAAAAAAATCCATTGGTACACAGAACGCCCCCTGTACAAATACTTCACACTGTGTTTAACATTTAACAAGGGATTCTATGAGCAGGTATTACAGAAGCCAGGAGAAAGAAATAATAATTAAATGTTGGGTGCTAGGGATTTGTTCTCTTTCACACCAATTTCCTTGGCCCAGTCCTCCTATAGATATGAAAGGGTTGGCATTTCTTTGATACAATCTCTTACCAGAAGGCCATCTAAAAAGCAAGTCAGAGATGAAGGTAGTAGAGAAGGATAAATGTTCATTTTTATTTTGCTAAGTGCCTTACTTTTCCACCTTAACTGCAGTCATTTGTGCATTCACCTGTGTTTTTTTAATTCCTGCACGAAAAAATTTGCATGCACTTTTGTCACCCACCATAAGTATACGGTACTAACATTTTGCTCTCCGAACGTTTTTGTGCTTATTTTGTCTAGCATAGAGGAGGGGGTTTTTGGTGTCATTTTCCTTTTGATGCATACATTTTTTTCCTACGCTGCTTATTTGGCTTTGGAGTTGAGAACTATCTTGTAGGACCACCAAGGTTACAAACGTTGGCAGAATAATCTCCTCTGGAAATTGTTTCCACTGATTTGCCAGATGTAGTTACAGGGTTGTTTTCTGTCTTCCACACCTATTGTGGACAGCAGAATGAAGTCACGGACTCACCCATCGTGAGTTAATGTCTGTACATGTCCAAAGCACCTGACCTCAGCTTAAAAGGAACAGAACAACCAAAGAAAAGAAAAATCTACCAACTCTTCAAAACTGCAAAACCTTTAAATCTGAAGAAGGTCACCGCAATTTTCATTTTCAGCCCTTCCCCAAGAAAGAAAGACAAACAAGTTTCACATTTCTCCATTCAAACTCAGAACTGCTGTAGTGTATGACCCTCGGGGTTAGTTTTTCTACTACGGATGTTTAGATGCCATGGGTTTGTTGTCAGAAATGCTAAGTGTAATTTATCTGACAAGTGCTGAGATTCATGCAATCAGGTCTCCCAGCGATGTGTATACAGTGTTGCTTTTGACAATAAAAAAAAGTAGTGGCGTTGTCTTGGGACCTTGTAGCTCTTTGTGGAGGGAAAGAAAGAGGCAGAAGATCAGTAAAGTCAGAGTTAGAAACAGCAGCATGAAAATGGAAGGTGTTTAAGAGCATGAATTGGTGGGGCTTCATCATGCGTCAAACTGGATGGCCAATTCAAGGGCAACACTGTCTCAATGAGCATCAGGCATGTTATTGGTAGATTATGGCTGCAATCTAAGCACATGTTTAATTAAATAGGTTAGGCAAGACTGGAGCTAGAGTCTTATTAGCTTAGAGCCCTGGTGGAGCAGTGGTCAAAGTGCAGTATTGCAGGCAGACTCTGCTCACTGCCAGCAGTTCAATCCTGACCAGCTCAAGGTTGACTCAGCCTTCCATCCTTCCAAAGTCAGTAAAATGAGAAGCCAGAGAGCCACAGTAATGCAAATAATGCTTCTACGTTGTAAACTGCCCAGAAAGTGTGGTAAAGTGTTAAAGAACATTATTTAAAAGCCTAAATGTTATTGCTATGGTTATTATTGTGCCATTGACATGAAATTACCTAATCGATATTTGGGTACTAATAAAGGAGAATATTTGTAACTGCAGGTTTGAACTGAGGGGTCCTTTATAGTACTCTTGAGCTTGGTAACATTATTAGAGCCATGGAGGGGCTATGGTTAGAATGCAGTAGTGCAGGCTAACTCTGCTCACTGTCAGGAGTTTGATCCTCACTGGCTCAAGGTTGACTTAGGTTTCCATCCTTCCAAGGTCAGTAAAATGAGGACCCAGATTGTTGGGGGCAAGAGGCTGACTCAGTAAACTGCTTAGAGATAGCTGTAAAGCACCGTGAAGCGGTATATAAGTCTAAATGCTATTTCTATTGCTATCGGTGCAGTTCGGTAATGAAAGATCTGCAAGAAAACAACCAACCTCAGAGAACACTAAAGATCCCACAGATATTTGGATCTTCAGCTAAGGAAATGCACAAGTGCTGTTCTAACCTTCTAAAACTTTGATCCACAAACCCTCTCTAAAAGATCATGCCAAATTGTAATTTCGAATGCAATAAAAAGGGAAATTGTTAAATACATGAGGAGCTATTAATTATCTTTAATTTAATTAATATTAACAAAAGCATAAAAGACAGGTTTAGTGGAAAATTAAAAACTTAATTTATCCCCATTAACCCTTTAATAAGTGATCTCTGAGAATTTCCACAGTGGTGGATAAACTAAGAAGCCAAAAATGTATTTCGGAAGTAGTTCGTGACAAATCACATCCATATAGTTATGAAGAAATAACATGGATGTCTGCTCATCTTAGCAACCAAGAGTTGAACTGTGTTTGAGGAACTCTTCATTTTCACTGCTTTCTTTGGTCTTAAGATTTTGAAGTGTGGCCTAAAACACTCTACTCAATGCTCAAATACTGTCTTCAGGCTGCCTTTAACATGCATCAAAGTTGTGCATCCTGCTCTAGGAAAAAATGGTGCTTTATTGTGTCAGGAACTAGAACATCCAAGCAGAGAAAAATAATGCACCTGAAAAGAGGCTTAAGCAGCAAATGAGCAAAAATGAGTAAAAACCACCTGGGTATGGAACCAATAACCCACATTTGCTGCAAATGTTCAAGTAGAAACTGAGTGGACGTTTGTTAGAGTGTTTTAATTTGGATTGGCAAACTAAACAAAAGGAATAATGTAATGCTATAAATTACCTTATCCAGTAATATACTTACATGAGTGCATGCATTCAAAAAAAAGACCAGCAAATATTAATATTAAGTCTGTAGAGGATCTTGGAATCTAATTCAGGTAGTCAAAAAAAGTCCCAAATGCTTATTTCATATCTATGAATTCCTTTGATTTATTTGAAGCTTGCTGATTCTAAGCTGTGTCAACAAAACACCACCTCCTTTTTAGAGTAAGAGAACGAAAGAGAGAGGTAAAGATTATTATAAGAGCAATATTTCCGTATTTCTTCTCCTGACATGCCATGGGGCATGCCATGACCCTTGCTCTCCTTAGAACATTCTGTACATAAAAGAATTGCAGAACATGTTCATTATTCAGAGTAGAGCAAGAAGCTATATTAAAAAAAAGGAAATATTTATGGCCAGGGAAGCAGGCAGACATTAATAGGATTACTAGCACATATTTTTCCGGGTTAAAAACCACATTTTCATTTAGACGCAAACAAAATTAAACAGCATCCTTGAAAGAAATGATAACAAAGGGACAGGAGAGCAAAATTAAAGTCAAATGTTTTTGCATAGCGCACTCAAATACATCTTGTAGGAGAAATCTCATTGTATGTCTATCGTGTGTGTGTTTGTGTGCGCACAGTATTTTCTAATTCAGTCAATTGAATTGTGCAGAGTGTTGTTTGTAGGTGGGAAAAGCAGGGGAGCGGCACTTCAAAGATCTTTAAACAGTGTACAAATAAAAATTGTGCATTGTAATGCAGTCTTACTGAGAGCTCTTCAGCGTGTGATCCATAGCCCTGCGATCTGCTTCGGAAGACGTGTAAACACTACCAAACAGCTGCACCCCTCCTCCAACCCCCTCACACACACACAGACACACAAACACACACGTACACAAACACATACATAATTGCAATGTCCGTCACGGTATCTTTACAGAATGCCAAATAACAAAAATCATATCGCCATTGATTTATTTTACTGATTCTCCGTCGAAATTGCTGGAGCAGAGTGTCCCCTACTGGGGAAACAGACTTTGATTTCTTATCTTGAGTATTTGCTCTTCTTCTTTTCCTTTTTTAAAGTAATACAGCTATATTCTTTCAGTTGACCTCTCTCCTGTCAATCAGAGGACCCATAGATCATGACTGCAACAGACAGGGAGGAAAACAAAGCATTTTTACACTATAGACAGAAAGGGAGCAAAGGGGAAAAAGGAAAAGTACTGCTTTGTGGCCTCTTCAAGCATCTCTGATTTGATTAATGGCCCAATAACCATCACTTGTATAATCCACCATAAACGATCCTAAAATTCTTACGTTTTCCATGCATGCTGTCTTTCTCAGGGAAAAAAATCCGATTGAATCATTCGTCAAGGCTAAACTGAAAAACCACCCAGTGTCAAATCTTCTTCATGATTATCTCTCTCTGATTTTTTTTTTCTTCATTCCAACCCAGCTATAATATGTGTCATCTCTATTTTCCAATCAGCACCTGTAAAGTTCCTTTCTGATTATCAGGCTGCATTCAATTTCTGAACAGATGCTAAAGTAGATATAATTTATTTTGCAAGAAGTGTTTCTGTACACAGCAATGATTTTTTTAAACGGATATATTTTCTCTTATTTTGATTTTTTTAAATGATTATCATCTTTGGTAGTGGTTGCGAAGGTGCAGATCTCATAAAATCTCACCAGAATGAACCAAACTAGGACAAAAATTCATTCTCCTTGGCTGACAGATTGTGGGGAACTGTAGGAAAAACCACAACTTTCCTGGAGAACAAAGTTAGTTGCATTTTAAGGAAGGCATGTTGGGTAGCAAATGTTATTGATTTGATTCTCAGCTTATGTAGATAGATCTGGAAAAGATTTGTCTAAATGTTGTAAATCAAGAGTTGTAGCCAAGCAATATAAATATTTGGAAACTATATGAACCAATGATATAATTGGATATAAAGCTGTATCTTGGCAACAGCCTCTATACTCAGTATATTGGCAGTTATTAATAGCTTTACCTATGATTGGTTGACCTACCAAGATTTTTCCTGATAGTCTTGTTCACATTAAACAATTGGTCTTTTTAAAATCTCTCCTAAAGATGTTCCCTGTTATTTGTGTTACATTTTACCACTTTTATAACATTTATCTTTTATTTTGGTGGCAAATGGCCAAGTGCCAAACTGCACAAAGAGAAACACTAAAAATAAATCGAACAGAAGCTACGATGTTATTGCTGTTATTAAAAATAATAACAAATACAAAGTATAAAAGAGCCAACTACAAAATGCAGTAATCACAACAGTGGAATCGAAATATCGTGCGACATCATGCAGGTTAACCAAAATTACTTTAATTTGGAACCTCAAGATAGTTTTCAGAAGTTAACTAGGACCAATGTGTTTTTTAAAAAAATGTTTTCAGTCTAAGCTGAGGCTTAGAATTTAATTTACCATTTAAAGTGATTGAAAGAGTTCTGGAAGGTCCGAGCTATCCAGAACTAAATATAGATAAAATTCAGCTTATTTCCTTCTGCTCTGCAGTGATATGGAACTCTACCAAGAATGCCAATGTAGTTGAGAAGTCATTGCTTCTTCCTAGGTTAATGCAAAGGAAGTCTTGCATTTTGCTCATTTTTATTATTTCTTTGAATCAAATATTAATAGCAGATGCCTAATCAAGCTTCAAAAAGCTTTTTCTCTCCTCTCCTCCTCCTCTCTCTCCTCTACTCTCCCCTCCCCTTCCATCTTCTTTTTTTATCCTCTCTTTCCTTCCTCCTTCCTTTCTTCTTGAAGCATGTAAATATAAGAGAATATGAAAAGTAATTGGAAGATCTTCTTTTCCCTGTTGCATTTCCAAAGTTTCAGTCTCATAACTCCTTACACTGTAGAGAATAGCTGGTGTCAAAACCTTATTGATTGGGGAATATAATAGCAGATCTCAGCTCCTTCTACATTCTGCTCTATAAATAAATAACTTAATGTGTTTTTATGGTTCCTAGGCATAGACATGTTTTCTTATTGTGGTGTTAAATATTAGTTACTCACCTGGTTCTGGTTCTCAGTTATCTTAATCCCATGAACATATGGTAGAGTAGTAAATCCTCAGAATCAATCCACTGGAACTTGATGTTCCATTATTGATAATCCATTAGAACCAGATGTTAAATAGACAAGCAAATGTACATTTAGGAAGAGTTTTCAGAGTGATTTGTCCACCAAATGAATGGTTGATTTGCCTTTTGACATCTGTCCACAACCTTCTTCCTGTGATTAATGACATAACTAATGAACAGTTAATGGAAGATAAATATTTCACATAGTTGGCTTTCCCTGTATGTTTTTGCTTGTAAGATATTTTTGGAGCAATCCTTACTACAACCAGACCTTGCATAATTACCATTAGAAATATATATTTCTTTTGCATTAATTTTGTACAGCTTTAGTTGAGAAAACTCTTAGCTGAGCCAAAGTATTTTGTTACATCTGGCAATCTGGCATCATGAGCTAAGACTGGGAAGACGCAAGAACAAATCCCCATCCAACAATTACACTCTGCTAAATGTACACAAATTCAACCATACTCTTAGTTTATTCTACCTCACAAGCTGTTGTGAAGATAAACATGGGAAACTCTGCATGTTCAGTGAGGTCCTGGAGGAAACACAGATTAAAAATGAATCAAATTATCATTTGATGACAGTTATCAAACAAATAAATTAATCCCAGCCTGATGGTGGATTCATAGCAGCAGCATACCACAGACCTGAATTAAATTGCAAGAACATAACTGGGACCAACTGCAACAACTTTATTATGCTGATTACTTTCCATCATTATTGGTTCTATTTACAAACCCACTTCTTTAGAATATTGTGCAATTTGATACATCAGTATTCACAAAGATTGGGTGTTTCCCATCTCATGTCTAAAAAAAGATGTTGAGACTCTGGAAAGAGTACAGAGAAGAGCAATAAAGATAATTAGGGAACTGGAGGCTAAAACATTTTAAGAACAGTTGCAGGAATTGTGTATGTCTAGTGTAGTGAAAAGAAAAACTAGTGGTGACAGGATAACAGTCTTCCAATATCTGAGGGGCTACAACAAAAAAGAGGCGGTCAAGCTATTCTCCAAAGCAGCTGAAGGCAAGTCAAGAAGCAATGGATGGAAACTAACCAAGGAGAGAAGCAACCTCGAACTAAGAAGGAATCTCTTGGCAGTGAGAACAATAAACTAGTGGAATAACTTGCCTTCAGAAGTTATGAGTGCTCCAACCCTGGACACTTTTAAAAAGAGACTGGACAGCCAGTCTGAAATGATATAGGGTCCTGCTTGAGCAAGGAGTTGCATTAAAAGTTATCCAAGGTCCTTTCCAACTCTATCATTTTATTAAATGACATCAGCCATGGCTTTCTCACATACAGTACACACAGGTACATGCAGATCAATAATACTGTCCCTATCTTATATATGTAGATATGTATGAGTATTATTTAACCAACAAGGTTCTCACCTTAGAACAATCTCCCCTAACCAGAGTATCACCTGGCTATGTCAACTCCCATGCTTTTCAGCAATTACTCATGGTGGTTGGGAAATTCTGACTAAAGTTGATTTGCACAACCAGAAAGCATCCATTGTGAATCCAGACCATGTATGTCCTCCATTATGGAGCTGTTCTTACAAAATGATGACAAGATCAGTGCAGAGTCAATTATCCAAGTCCTTCATGTATATAGATTAATTTTCTAGTTGGAATGGATCCCATAAAACTGAATCATTGGTGTGTAAACACTGACAGGCTCCCGTGATAGTAAAATTAGAAAAAGGACTGTAGTCATAAGTGCATCAAATTTGACAATGTAGTCCTCAACAGATCCTACATTGAAATTGTAATACATTAATTTTGTTTTGTTTTGTCTGTCTACATTATAAAAACAATTGTGCTACATGTGCTCTTAATGGTGTTAGTGGAGCATATTATCCATCAGAACTGTTACAAGGGAGTAGCAATAGACAGAAGTCTTCATCTTAATCAGTATTAGAATTAATGATGCAGGAAATAAAAAGTAAAATTTCATATTTAAAAACAAAATTGAAACAGTCACCATATGTAATTAAAATGCATTTCCAAGTTGCTCTTTAAAAATTGGTTTCATTAGCTACTCTTTGACTCTATATGGATTCAAGTCCATTTCTGTGACAATCACAGATTTATTGGTTCCATCCAAGTGCCTAATTTCCTTTTTGTACCACCTCTTCTAACAAGAAAAATCCTTTCAGATTTCAATTTTACTTTTCCTATCTCTGGTCTCACAGGATATTTCTAGTAGAACCAGTATTACAAGACCTTTTGTTTAAGTTTAAGTTTACATTTAAAATAGGTCTGTAGATTCTTCAGAAATTATTTGGAAGAAATATCCAAACAGTGCTAATGTACTCTTCTTGGAGGGAGGGGTAGGAGGAGGAGGAGGAGGAGGAAGGGAGGAGGAAGAAGAAGAAGAAGAAGAAGAAGAAGAAGAAGAAGAAGAAGAAGAAGAAGAAGAAGAAGAAGAAGA
>JANHFN010005536.1:335681-349296 GCA_032468175.1 Toxicocalamus goodenoughensis
GCGGCTTTACGTAGATGTTAAACAGTAGAGGCGAGAGGACCGACCCCTGCGGAACACCACAAGTGATGCCCGAGGTGCCCGATATTACACCATTATCTTAAAAAGATTGTAGCTAGGCTACCAGATCTTCTGGCCGCTTTCATTGGAGAACATGATTGATGACCCCTGGCCCATGAACGTGCTTCATTGGAGAATCTGATTTATGATACACCCAGGGGGGACGAGGAGAAACAGGATCATAGGTGACTGTGAATTACGTATGCCAGAGTTGTCTTCACTTAGGTTAATGCCGGCATGTTACTCCTAATAAATCTTTTTTTGAAGGTTGGATCGAGGCTCATGATTTAATTAGGGCTTTCTCCGGAACTCTGACATCAAGAGAAGCAGTCCAAGCACAACCATCCCCATCCCTTTTCCTTTTCCCTTAAATACAAATAAACACTTGTTCCTGTGCTTTCCCTACCTGGTCTTGGGAGATAATTTCTGTGTTGTAATCCAGCACGTTGCTAAGCACATAGCAACTCATGGTCTTTCTGGATTCATAGTCGAAGTACTCGAACAAAGGGTGGAAATGCTTCAGTTTCAGGACAGTGAGGACGTTGTTGTAGGTATCAACAGGGATCTTCAAGAGTCTCATCAGCTCCTTTGAAACAGCACTACTGGTTGCAATGCTGCAACGACAAGAGCAGGTAATCCATCAGGGTCTCCAGCTTCTTAATTTACAGGAAAAAAATCTTTAGAAAAAGACACAACTGGCAGAAATCAATCTCCATCACCCCAAAAGCCAAGTTCTTCAATCTTGTCATCAACCAGGTAAAGGCACTTCATTTGAAGCATCAGACAGTGCAGGAATTTATTTTGTTTCCCCAACGGGAGAGATTATTTTTTGCGCACTAGGCCAAGAAGTTTGCATCAACTTACTGCTCCAGGTTAAGCTTGTTAAAAATCTCCACTGTTGTCTCCAGCACTTTGTCCACATAGTCCACGCGATCTGGGTAGCACTTCATCGCCAGGTTAATGAGTGAGACTTGTAATGACACTACATCCTCCGAAGGCATATCTTGTCTTGACTGATGGTCAACAATGGAAGCAAAAGAAGCACATTTGGGCATTAGAGGTAACAGAAAGGATATTTCTAGTTAGTAACACAGTTATTAAGTGAATTTGGTTTATCTATTGACTTTTGCTTGTCAGAAAGGTCACAAAATGATCCCAGGACACTGCAAAGGCCATAAATGTGAGACAGTTTTGTCAACAGTCTGAATTTTGATCACATGATCATGGGGATGGTACAACAGTTGTAAGTGTAAAAATGGTCATAAGACACTTTTTTTCAGTAATGTTGTAACTTTGAACAGTCACTAAATGAACTGTTGTAAGTCAAGGACTACCTGTAGTCACTTATCCAGACCTGAGCCAGTCAAAGAAGCACTTAATTTTAGTTAGACTGGGTTTCTAGGAGATTCACCTTTGCTCGTATTTTACAGTGGGAGAAAACGTTTCCATTGCATACAAAAGATCTCACATTCAAACTTTAACATTTACAGGCATGACTGGGAAAAACTCCATCCTAAAATCGCCAATCTGCAATGCTCACAGTATTGAGATAAACCAATTTCCAATGGGTCAAGGCTTTAGCAGCACGCTAACTTTGCCAGAGAAGATATACTCAATTAAAATTAAAATCCCAGGCAAGTTGAAATTTCTCTACTTCTCGAGAACCTGTTGGTTGCAGAGGCGATGAACATAATAAGCAGTTTGCAGAAGGCAGTTCTCTGTCAGCATACAAATTTGCAGCTAAGAATTGAATATGTATGTGCCTTTCTAATAGATTCTTAAAGCAATCAAATCACTCTGGCCTTCCTTTAAATGTATAAGCCAGAACTAGAAAAAGCACCAAGAGAAAATATTCAATACCTTAAGTAACCAAGATAGTTACAAAGATTTTCATTGCAAAGATATGTCCCTTTTAATACCCTGTACTTCTGATTGGGGAAAAAATGAAATGTATTGTTACAACCTACACTTCCCCGTTTTTCTAGAGGTTAAGGCAACATGAAGGGTTTAAAAAAAATATTTGGTACTCTATGCCAGCCAGCCTTTTTTACTACTTCCCATGGTTATCTTAACAGATAATTAAACAATAGTTTTTGTCTTGGATTGCCAGGTGATCAGATTCAAGGATATTAAGTCAAAGCCAGCAAACACATATATTTTAAACAACACAAGAGAAACTGCAGTCATTTTCCAGTTACCTGTATGACTGTAGCCACCTGCTGGGAGAAAATGTCAAAGAGTTTAATATCTGCTGGGATCCCTGGTCCATCCTCTCGATGGGCAAAGAGGGCGAGTCTAAAGACAGAAAAAGATGCAGCTTGCAAACTTGTCTAACAGGCAATTGCACTGTCCAAATCAAGATGTTTGCAGTTGTAGCATTCAATTTTTCTTGGAAAAAAATAGGACATATCCTCAATCTCCTTACCTGTCAGGATCCACACCCTGCTCTTCTCCTATCATGGAATTCAGGTTGGCATGCATGAAATCCCTCTTTGGCTAAACACCAGATCACTCCATCACACTCACATCCCTCAACCACAGAGTGTATCAAGAAGCCAGACAGAGTAATCATATGAAGGCAACCTTCATCTGAGAAACGATTCTTTGATCCCAATTGGCACGACGGTTAATTCCACCTTTCTCTTACGATTCCCTACTCCCAAATCTCTTCCAAAAGTTGGGAAAGCAATTAGAAAAGGCAAACTAGTAAGATTTTTTTTTTCTGGAAATCACAAACAGATGGAACAGCTATTCACCAGCAGATGGTCACCACCAGATAAGAATTAAACATAAGCTAGGCAGGAGAGAGGAGGAGAAGGAGTGAAGGGGGTTCCTAATCATCATAAGAGTTGGACAAATTTCTAATTAAAGGATTCTGTTTGAAGACAACTTGACTGAATTTCCAAACAGAATCCTTTGTAAATGACACTTTGGATCAAATCATCAAACGCCCTTTGAATCGATAGGACAATTCAGAAAAGATTTCAGACACATCTCTGAAATGATTTCACAGTCGAAACTGAGTGAATCAGTTGTCAATCATATGCATGCTCACCATATTTTGCCCCTAGTACAAAATAGTTAAACAGGGGGGGGGGGGAGAACTCTATCAGCACCCACATCTTTCACTATTTAGTGCATGAAAAGTATGTTAAAATAACAGTGGGCAGATTTTTTTTAAAAAAAGCTTGCGCCACATGATATAACAAGCTTTGAAGACTACCTAAAACTACATTTCAGAGAAATCTTTTATTCACAGCTCCTTGCTAAAACAAAAAAGGGACTTTAAGCTCATTACAGAAAGCTGATTTACATACATCTCTCATACAGACAGCAAACAACTAACTTCTGCAAATGTTTATTTTAAAATGTACATTTATAAACATACGTATACCAAGTATATCCAAATATTGTAGTTTTCAGAACATATGCCGGCATTTGCGGGGGGAAAATATCACAAGGAAGGTGGGAGGGAGGAAAATGGTGGAGAGACAGAACACTTGTTCCTTGTCTGTTCAATTTTGTTAGGCAATTAGCTGCTTCCAATTTTAAATTCTCAAATTTCCCCCCCAAAATGCATCTTTTGATTCTTTGTAATAAGGTACTATGAAACATACTGAATTTGAAACTGGTCAAAAGTAGTCTGAAGTCTGTTTCAAGCAAGGGACATTTCAGGATGTAACACTTTTCAAATTTACATTTTGTATATTTACTAATTCATCCTTTCCTCCTATCTATCCCTATTAACACTATCACTTCTTCTGTTCAACCTCTATTAATTGCATTTTTCAATTTTTGAAAACTCTTCTAAACTTTCTGGATGAGGCCCAAAGATTACCCCTCTCCTTTGTTCCAGCACAGACTTTATAATGTTTATTACATACCTATCAATTAATGCAATTATAATATTTTTGACATTCACATTCTGGTGTAATTCTGCACACGCTCGAAGGAAAGGATTCAAAGTCTGGAGGTGAAATTCATCTGGGAAAACCTAAGACATGGGAGGACATGATGGAGCAATAGGTCAATTATTATTCTAGGTTGTTTAATAAACAGACATTTGATCATTGTGCATGAGAGAATATTTGTTCCATTTCAACTCACTAACTTGTATAAATTCCGCCAAGTTCTGCATATTAGTTATTTATATATTTCCCCAGCTGTCAAGATTGCAGGAAGGTTAAAATAATAAAAATTAAACTTAAAACAACAGATTTCATGTCTCTACAATCAAACAACCAACTGACCTAAAATATGGTGGCCCACTCATCATGACATTTATATAAACAACATCCAAAACCATACACCATATTGTTGAACACAATCCATATATAAAGATTTCTGGAAGCCAAAAATGTCCATTCTTGATGCTTATTCTGCTAGCTCAAAAATGGCACTCTGGCCTTCTCGTGATTGGCTTTCTTTTCCAGCCTATCGGATCCTCCGTACCAACCTGCCAATTAACCTTCCCGTAAGCCACGTTACCTGTATGATGCATTCCATTAGGTATTCTTGAGCTAGTGCATCCCTGCAGTTAACTACTTGCTCCAATATGCCAGGTAAGACAATCTGGAAAACAGAAAAAAAATTAGACTTAAGACCACAATTGAGACCAACATTTCTTTTGTTAAGAAGTGAGACGTTTGTTACGTGAGTTTTGCCTCATTTTATGATCTTTCTTGCTAGAGTTGTTTAGTGAGTCACTGCGGGTGAATAGTTAGTAACCTGGTTGTTAAATGCGTCTGGCTTCCCCATTGATGTTGCTTGTCTGAAGGTCTCAAAAGGTGATCACAATACCTTTGGGACACAGTAACAGTCATAAGTATGAACCAACTGCCAAGCATCTGAATTTTGATCACACGATCATAGAGATGTTACAAAGGCCATGTGAAAAATGGTCATAAGTAACTTTGAACAGTCACTAAATGAAGCCTTTAAGTCAAGCACTATTATTTGCATGCTTTCTACAGCCATTAACTGCCTAAACATGCTTTTTCCTAGAGAAGTGATAAGCTAAATTGAGATGCAATTATTGAGTAATTAATTTAGCAATTAAACTGAGGTGCAGTAAAGTAAGATGCGCTAATTGAGAACAGAGGAGTTCACTTCACCTGTTTGTATCTCTCTACGTTGACACCTTCCAGCTGGCTGAGCCGGACCAAGTTGGTTCCCACCAGGATCCTCAGCTCTTGCCTCTCACGTTCCCTCTTCTCCCGATCTCGACTGTGCCCTTGGTGCTGCATTCGCACCCAGAGCTTATTCATCTCAGCAAAGTTCAACAGCACAAAGTCCATGGAGTCGCTGATGTCCCCAGTGATTTCTTCGCTGTGGGCCAACAAAGGGAGTCATGTCAAGAATATATATTTCCAGGTGGATTGGATGTCTTTGAACCAAGAGACAGCATGCATTTGTGACCGTAGAGAGAAAGGATCATGAAGATAATTATCTTTTTTGGGGTGGTGGTAAGATTTGAACCTCAGATTTAATATCATCTCGGAATTAATCCAGCCCGACACCAGTTCTGCATTAGGAAGAAAAGAATGTAGTATATTTTTTTTCTGGCTGAAGGGCTCTTCATCCTTTTCCATGGAAGCAAAACTGCAACCTGAACTGAACCACCACAACTTTTTCACTACTGCAAAGCTACAATTATCTACACCTCAATCAGTTATGAAAGTTAAATCCATTTCTACTGTCTCATGTTACTTAAATTCTGCATAGAACCGATCACCTAATTTGCTCCATTTTTATTTTAATGTTCATATTAATCCTACTCACAACTCACACCTTTATGATCTCCTCAGAATTCCCTCCATTTAGATTCTTAGAACTATTGTTTTCTTTCAATTGGTTTCACATTTTCCAAACACTTTGTTTCAAGCTCAAAAGATTTCCAGAAAGCCCCGTTTCAAATTCAAAATAGGCTGTTTCAACTTCAAGATGGTTTGGCTTTGAAATATCTTGTAATGCTCCAATTCCAAAGCCGCCCCTCTTGTAGATACTGAGCTCCTAACTCTTCAGCAGGTGACTTTGTCCCATGCCTTCAAACTGGGCTACTAGTTTGTCATATCCATCCATCACCCAATACAAACGTGTTTCTCACAGATGAAAAGATAACACATTCAATCTTTCAAAGCTCTTACTCTCCCTGCTCTCCATCATCAGGCAAAATGTTCCGGGTGCATTGAAGAAGATAGTTGCGAAGGAACAGGCCTCTTAAAGGATGCTGGACCCCACGACACATCTCCACCAAGTCTTTTAAGATGTCCTTCCGAGATTGAGGGAATGACTTCACATAGACCACCCCGACAGTTATTAGTAAATAGCTGAGAAATAAGGGAGATAGTATTACGAGACTCGCTTACCACAACTGGGCTAGTGTAAAAGCAGGCTGCTGATTGCCATTCCAACACTCAGTTCGATTCTTATTTATTTTATTTATAGTATTATCATCTCCCCACCAGTCAAAGAAGGTTCTTGGCAGTTTACATAAAGAATGTAAAAAGGTTAAAATATACAGAGGGCAATCTAAAAACCCAACAGTCCTGAGTTGGGCAACATTAAGGGAAATCCGGATATCATAAAACCAGAAAATTGAAAAAAGATGGCAATATCGAATCATGGAAAAGCTTCACAGAACAGCTCAGATTTTAGAAGAAGTTTTTGAAAAATGTGTGAAGTGGAGGCCAGTCTCATCTCCAAAGGAAAGCTATTTCACAACGCTGGCCAATTCCTTTAACTCCAGTCTCCATTTTAATCCCTTTTAGAATTTGCTAAGAAGAAAGCATATGTGTATTAAATATATTAATATACTGTTACTTTCCTATACTTTTTCTAATTTCATTTTGCATGCATATTGCCATCGCTGCTACAAAGAAGTTGATCTTTTACAGCAAAAGCCCATCTTAAGGTACTCTTTTTAAAATTGTCCAAAGGACCGAATGATCATTTAAATGTCATCTGATCTTTTCTTCAAGGATTACAAAGTAGCCTACAAGTAGTCCTTGACTTAGGACCACAGTGGAGTCTGCTCATCATAGTCATAAATTGCAACAGTTGTAAAATGGGTCACCCACGTGACCAACCTGATTTCACAACCATTCTTGTGAAGGTCGTTAAACAAACAAAAAAGGTTCACCGTGGGCTGGTTTTGCAAAACTGTCATTAAATCCGGTCACGTAGCTGTGGGACACTGCAAATGGTTGTAAAGGTAGGGAGGGGGGTTTAACTTTGGAACTGGCTTGTAAGTACTCCTAGGGAAGTCCATCACTGCTCTGCACAGTTAAGTGACCAGGCAATAAGTCAACCTATAATCAGGGGTGGGCTGCTGGGGGTTTGCGAGAGCTCCTAGCTAAGATTCTGCACAGTTCGTAGAACCCCCAAATCCCACTCTTGGCTGGCCCCACCCCTCCCAGGATTCCCACGTGGCCTGTTTTGGATGCAGGTAAATGCAGGGCATGTGTGGAGGCTCGGAGATGGTGAAAAACGGGCCTCACGAAAGTTCGGGAAGACCAGAAATAGGCTCGTTTTCCAGCTCCTGGGGAGCCTCGGGTGCCTGAGGAGCCCATTTTTGCCCTCCTGGAGGCTCGAGAAAAGCCTCTGGAGCCCAGGGAGGGCAAAAATGCCCCCCCTCCACCCTGGTACAGGAGGCCGACTAGGCCACGCCCACCCAGCAACCGGACACAGAACTCTTTCCTAAAATTTTTGAAGCCCAACCCTACCTATAAAACCTTGTGGGTTGAAGCCAAAAGGCAGAAGTAGACAGGAACACATGTTTGGGAGCATTTTGTTCAATTCAATAAAGCATTAAAAAAAAAACCACCACCAAAACCAATCATTAGAACCGAATGTGTGACCAGGAGATTCTTCATTGACTTACAGCCGTGGGATGATGTTTCCAGCGTACTGAACCAGCTCATAGAGATCAGACACCTTCCTTCCCTTAGCAAACTCATCCGTCAAGTAAACCTCTAGATAGTGGAGCTCGTCAGAGATCGCCATGTCTTTTCCTTGCAATTAAGGAATCATAGACTAACGCAACACAACTTTGTTCATTTCCGTTCAATACCAAGAACAAACGCATCTCTTAGGAATTAAAGGAGGAGATGCGGAGGACACCATGGAGCTAACATCCAGCCTAATAGGAGAACATGAAAATCAGGTTGGACAAGGCTGGAGTTTGGATTAGCGGCTGCAAATGGAGAAACATGAGCAAGTCACAGATCAAAAAAAAAAAAAGATTGCTGGACATGAGCATGAAACTCCCTTCACAACTTTCCCACAACCACAGAGATATCCACAGACACTAAGAAGCATCATTTATCAGCTAAATGAGCCCCAGCCCAATTAAAGAGGATACACAATTCATAATAACTCTTTGGAGACAACATTGAAGTCCTCAGCTCACCAAGCATGTTCGAGGCATGTTTCAGGGCATCCATTAGCTTGTTTTTGTCCTATCAAAACAATAACAACATGTTATTTTCTGTCATGCCATATGTCATGCCTTTATCAATTTGTTTATTTGCCAAACAAACCCCAGAGGCCAGGATTATAGCCCTTTAAGGAACAATTGAAAAAGATATTCTGGATTATCATTGTTACTAAAGCTGCAAACCTCTTGAAATATTTAAAATATTAAAACAAAGCTAGAAATAGGTTTGTGAATTTATACAATTTCTATCCCAAATTTGGGGGGGATAAAGAGATTGGATTCTTGCTATAGCCAATTTTTACTTAAAATAAACATTATTGAACATTTTACATTTAAAAGGTTTTGAAAGCAGCACAAGTTTTTAAGTAATAGTAATTATACAATTAGCATATTTATGAAACATCAATGGATGCTTGCTGAGAAGAAAAAAACTTCTCAAATGCAGCTTATGCTCAGAGAAGTACACACAAGACTACAAAACTATGATTGCTGCTTTATCAGATTCAGAGTTAACATTGGGAGGAGAAAGAAAAGAAGAAATCAAGCTGACCAGTTCTTACCAAGCAGCGTTTCATTTGGAAAGACTGCACCTTAACAGCCTGTATGGCCTCATCCAGAAGCTTCTCTTGCTCATCTTGCGGAGACTGCTGTGTAGTTGGCTAGAAAACAAAGGAAGGAATGTTTTCTGATAAGACTATCAGGGCCAGCCTGTGCAAAAGACACCAAGGAGCCATGTAGCCCACACCATGTTCCTCACTAGCTGCATTAAAAATACAAGTAACTTGTTCTGTCAGGAACACAACTGGGGAAGATACATAAAATATACTGAACATGAACAGGCCTTCAGTTTTCTCCCCGGTTTAGGAATATTAAACTGTTTTTTTGATTTAAAGTTGGTTTAAAGTTGCTGTAACTTATTAATTCTGTATATTTATTACTGAATCATTAAACAGGCCTATATATCAGTTCTTATTTTAAAAATCTTAAATTTGTTCTCAACAATACCACTTAAAACTTTATGGTCAAAGACCAAAAATATAGTAGCAAAAATAAAGGCTGCTGCTTTGATGCTTTTAAAATCTTTATTCTGGTTGTATGCCAGTCAGAGCAGCTTTGGAGAGGACCAATATATAAATGCCAGTAAGAACAAAAAACAACACATGATTATTCTGTGTTGGAGAAGACTTCTGGGAATATCATGGACAGCCAAGAAAACAAATGAATGAATCACATAGATCAACCCAGCATTTTTATTCAAACACAAATGATCAGGCTCATATTATCCTCCTTTGGACACATATTATGTGAAGTCCTAGCTTTTTGGAGAAGGCTGTAATGCTGGGAAAGGTGAAAGAAAAAGGATGACTAGCAGCCCGGTGGATGGATCCACTTAGAACAATGATGGGCGCATCACTGGAAGACCAGATTAGAGGCAGTTAGTTCATCATGGGGAATATTGATTTATGCAGCTGTTAAGAGCTTGAAGGCACATCAATCAAATTTTATTCTAAAGCATAGGTCAGTAAGTGCTATGGTCTTCACAAGGATGACCACTGCAATGTCCCTGTGATCATGTGATCAAAATTTGGGCACTTGGCAACCAGGATATATTTATGATTGCAGTATCCCGGGGACATGTGATCAACATTTGTGATCTTCTCAGCCCATTTCCAACAAGCAAAGCCAATGGGGGAAGCTGGATTTGCTTAACAATCTCAGGGCTCATTTAACAATTGCAGTGATCTGCTTAATAACCGTGGCTAAAAAAAAAAAGGTTGTAAATTGGGTGCAATTGACTTAACTGCCTTGTTTAACAACATAAATTATTGTGGGAAGGTCACAAATTGGGGCAAAACTCCTTTAACCAATGTCTCACTTAACCACAGAAACGTCGCTCTCACTTGCGGTTGTAAGTGGAGGACTACCCATACATGTAGTCCTCCACTTACAACAGTTCATTTGGTAACCATTCAGTTGCATCACCGAAAAAGGTGGTTTATGACAATTTTTCAGACAAACATTGCAGCTTCCCTATGGTCACATGATCAAAATTCAGACCTTTGGCAATTGATTCATATTTAATATGAATTCAATATGGGTGATGTGATCACTTTTTGTGACCTAATAAGCAAAGGAAAAGCTAGATTCACTTAACGTGTTACTAACTTAACAACTTTGATTCGTTTAACAACTGTGGAAAATGTGGCAAAACTTACAACTGTTTCACTTAGCAACAGAAATATTGGAATCAATTGTGGTCATAAGTTGTGCACTATCTGTACTTTGCAGTCATTTCCTTCCCATATTAGTTGGTTCTAAAGTTCACATGCAAAAGGAAGCAAAATTTGCTGAAATTAGGAGCACGGAAAACTGGTGTGAAGTTTCCTGCTGTGGAGGGTCAAGGTATATTTTGCTGAGCAAGTTTGTTATGCTTACTACAAAAAAGCCTTGAGAGACTTTATATTTTTAATTAAGTTTGGTGAAATCCTAGATCCATTCCTGGGCATAAGTTTACCTCTAAAGAAAATACGTCATGTAAACAAGAAATCCAAAATCATGCATCAGGAGTGAGAAAATCCTGGAATTTTACAGAAAAAAAGTAACAAATAGGAGGGAGTTTGGGGAGCTCTATTTCAGTAAAATCTGGAGTACCACATGTTCCCCTGTATGTTATTCTCACTGGGCAGCATTATACATCTTATTAAGCCACTTAATTGTTTGCTTTTTGCCTTTTAAGATAGTATTCATGTGATAAAGTGATCTTTCCAGCTGACTTCTGACAAGCAAAGTCAATGGGGGGGGAGGGGAGCTGGATTTGCTTAATGACCACTCGATGCATTTAACAACTGCAGTGATTCACTCAATCATAGCAAGGTCATAAAATTGGGTGCGACTCACTTAACCACCTTGCTAATGAACAGAAATTCTGTTTCCAATTGTGGTAGTAAGTGAAAGGCTACATGTATGCGAAGCCCACAATATTATCTCACTTCTCTTTTTAAATTATGTATTTTATATTTCACTTCCATCAATATAGGTAGTGCTCCTTTTTCCAGAACTGATGCCAACCACTTCAAGTCCTCTGTGCTCTGTGAAATCTTAAGCAATAATAAATGTGCGAGTCTGAAGTTTCACCAGGCATTCCATTTTTACTCCTGCAGTTCTTCCTCTTCCTCCTTTGGAATCCATTGAATTTGCATGGGCTAGTCACCAACATGCGGCTGGAAGGGACAGGAGTCATCTTACAGAGGAAACGGGTGGTATACAAATTCAATAAGTAAAAACAAAGGCATTACCATCATGGATAAATGACTGTCCAGTCTATTTTTGAAAACTGCAATGATGAAGCATCCACACCTCCAGGAGCAGAGGTGGATATTCAGCAGGTTCTGACCAGTTTTGGAGAACCGGTAGCGGAAATTTTGAGTAGTTCAGGGAACTGGCAAATCCCACCTCTGACTGGCCCCGCCAGCCCCATCTATTCTCTGCCTCCTGAGTCCCAGCTGATCGGCTGGGTCTTCTTTTTGTTGCCCTGCACAGGAGAACGGAGCTGGAAAGCAGGTTAGTGGGGTGGGGAGAGAATTGAGATTTTACAGTATCCTTCCCCTGCCACGCCCAACAAGTCATGTCCACAGAACCGGTAGTAAAATTGTTTGAATCCCACCACTGTCCAGGAGGCAAGCTATTCTATTGATGATTCAGTCAGGAAATTTCTCCTTAGATCTAAGTTAGTTCCAGATCTCTCTTTAACCAGCTTCCACCCACTACTTCTTGTCCTGTCCTCAAGTGCTTTGGGAAATAAGTCAACCCCATATTTTCTGTGACTATCCCTCAAATTCTGAAAGACAGCTATAATGCCCCTCCTAATCTTTCTATTCGATAAGCTAGATATGTGTACCTAGCACTCTCATCATAAGTAGTGCTTGTTAAAGCATACTCAGCTACTGCAGGTGAGTTATTAGTCTTTCAAATGACATGGAACTCTTTGTTTTACTACGCCCCATGCACACCCCAAAAAAGTATGTATGAGTGTAGGCAACAGAGGCCAGTTTGCTCCTAACCAGAGCACACTTTTTTTGGGTTTGAGCTGACTCTGGTCGGAAAGGAGTAAAGAATGAAGTGGGAACGGCCACAAATATTACAATACTATGAAGTCGTGTTCATTAAAAGCTACACTGTCTTGACACAAGGCAATCCAAACAATCAATGTGACTTTCCTCTACTGTTGCTTGCACCTTCCACAGACATTCACAATGCTGTATTTGCATCATCAGTAACACCACTGATTTCCTTGAATGTTGTTTAACAAGATCTATCAACACGCGTGGGTGCTCGTTATTAGATGAGGAAGACGCTCTTTCCAGCAAAAAAAAAAAAAAAAGGTGTGTGTGTGTGTGTGATTTATTTTTTTGCATCATAAAGCAAAAACGGGACTACAGCTTTACCAAAATTCCGGCTTGTGGGGCTTCAGGCAATTCTTGGCAGGCGTCCACAGCCGGAGGAGGTATGCTACCACCAGGAATGCGGGAACACCGAAACCACGTTTTCCTAGGTGGGTCGGCTAGGCCGGGAGCAGGCGGACATCTGGAAGGACCGGCCTCGGCCCAGGACTTCTCTTCCTCGACCACGAACAAAAATCCCTGCTGCTGTAAACGCTTTTTATATCCGCTTCGACAGCTTGGCGATTCCAAAAAAAAATAAAAACAACGACCGTGGAGATCTGCAGAATAAAGGGCTTGTTTTCCTAAACAACGGCTCCCGCCGCCGCCCCGAATTCCGGTTCTTTCTAAGTAACCGTGTTTGGGACCGGCTTGACCTGCCTGATCTGAATTTTTCCTGGGAAGGATTTCTTGGAATCAACCCAAGCGCCACAAACCAGCGTACTTTTTTTTTTTTGGGGGGGGGGGGGTGTTTCTCCGCAGCTCTTGCAATAGGAAGCCGTTACACCAAAGCCAGCAAACGAGCCTCCGGGACTTTGGAAGCAGCTGCTGAGTTGGTCCTCCCCGGAGGGACTGCGCTCCATGTTTATCTTACGAGGAATCAACCGGGGCTCGGGCACTGAGAGGAGCAGCGACGCCGGCATCTCAAAGGATGGCGCTCTCCACCTTCTGGATCCTGACC
>JANHFN010005537.1:0-18531 GCA_032468175.1 Toxicocalamus goodenoughensis
AATACCTGCCTCTACCTAGGATTGAACTCACAGCCTCCTGATTGTGAGGCAAGAGCTCTACCTCTAGGCCACTGCACACCCTCTTTGTCTAAATTATGATTATGATATTATAAGGGCTTATATTTCTGATTTTCAATATCACATCAACCATACATAATAACTTCAGTTTATTTAAGGAGCACAATTGACCAGGTTAAAAAAATGATTTATTATATGATTCTTTTATGATCATGGCAGAAACTGGGATCTGTTTTTAGCCACAGCTTTATTATATTTCCTTCATCAAAAGTGGCAAGCTACATTTAGAAAAATATGATTTTGTATAACATTTCCTAATTTCAGAAATTAGTCCAGGTGATTTAGCAATGTTGGCAACTTTCAAATTACCATATTAAAACATACGCTATAGTATTCTAGATGAGTCTAAGTGTACAGCTTTAAAGTAAATATTTATGTATTTGTTACATTTGTACTTCAATACAATCCAGAGACTCAATAATAAATTAAATAGTAGCAATAGGCTGGATATTAGATATTCTTAAGAATTCTAACATTAGAAGTGAGAATATCCCACGTTAATGGATCAACAGTAAAAGATCTTGACAAATATTAATTCTTGTGACCTTAAATTATTGATTCAACAAAATATTATTTTCATGTTTACTTAACACAGAACGTATTTTCACCTATCATCCTGAACAAAACTGAAGTATTTTACCAGTTCGTAGTAACTATGAAGTCTTTAGAACAAAAAATCACTGTTGATGGCACCCAGCTAACAAATGTGAGCAGTTTCAACTACTTGATCAGTAAAAATAGAGAAGGAGTCAGGCAGAGATGTCCATTATCTCTCCTGCTCTTCATATTATCTTTGGAAACATTACTAACCCGAATCAGACAGAATCCAGAAATAAAGGGGTTAAAGATTAAGAAAAAAGAGTATAAATTGCAATCATTTGGAGATGACATGGTCTTTTTTATCGAGGACCCAATAGAAAAAGGACAGAAACTGATGAATGAGTTAGAACAATTTGGAATAGTTACAGGACTTAAAATAATAACCAAAAATTAATGGAAAAGCAGAAATTAGAATTAGAAGAAGTGATGGGACTACAAGTGGCAAAGAAAATCAAATACTTAGAAATATGGTTGACAGCACAATGTAAGACATTAATAGAAAATAATTATGATAAATTATTGCAACAGGTAAAGAAAGATCTAGGGATATGGGTTAAATTGCAACTCTATTAGGGAGGATTGCTACTATCAAAATTCATCTACCTAATTCAGACAATACCAATTAAAATACATAAAAATTACTTTGTGGAACTTAATAGGACAATTGCAAAATTTATTTGACAAGGGAAAAAAACGAGAATGAACCTAAAATCAATGCAAGATATGAAGAGCAGGGGAGGTATGGCCCTCCCAAACTGGGAGTTATATCATAGTGCAGCTTCCTTAGTATGGCTGAAAGAATGGGTGAATTTATCTAACAAAAGGATATTAGTTTTAGAAGGCCATGATTTACAGAGGTGGTGGCATGCCTTGCTATGGGATATGGGGAAAACCAAACAAAAATATTTTCATAGACATTTAATTAGAGATTATCTATAGGCCAATTGGAATAAAATAAGGGGAAAAACACTATTTAAAGGTCCCAATCTGGTTCTCAACAATGGAGGTGATGATTCACTCGAACAATTTTGATATCAATAAGATATTAAAGTATAAAGATTTATTGGACATACAAGGAAATTTGAAATCATGGCAAGACCTTCAGGAACAAGGGTTACGAATTGACCAGTGGGCATATCTCCAAGTGCAGAATAGATATAGACAGGATATGAAAGATTTCGGAATCTATAGTAAACCACAACAATTAGATAAAATTCTATTAGGCCCAGATAAAAAAATATAACAAAATTTTATAACTATTTATTAGAGGTAGAATTAGAGGAAGAAATAGTTAAAGGTAATATGAATATGAGCTTGGAGTAGGAATATAAGCCGCAGCATTACTTTAACAGAATGGGAGAAGATCTGGAATAGAAATAACAAAATTACAAAATTGGCATCATACAAAGAAAATGCCTATAAAATGTTCTATAGATGGCATCTACCTCCTTCAAGTTTAGCAAAGATGTTTCCCAACATGAGCCCGAAATGCTGGAAGTGTAAAAAGAAAGAGGGAACATTCTATCACATGTGGTGGTCTTGCACAGATATTGGTTGAGAATTAAAAAATGGTTGAAGGAAATTATGACTGAGCAGATTGAACTTAAACCAGAATTTTCCTACTAGGGATATTCAACAGACAATTTCCAAAAAAAAGTTAAATATATAATATTACATATATTGATGGCAGCCAAATTGGCCTTTGCACAATTCTGGAAAAAAACCTATACTCCACCAGAGGAAATGATTATCCAGAAAATCTCAAGCTGTGCAGAAATGGATAAATTAACTCTTAGCACTAAAAAATAAAGTATCGGAGTACTATAAGAGTTGGAGTTGTTGGTATGAGTGGATAGACCAAAGATAGATTATATAATAATGATAATAATAAACTGTAAAGGAGGATGACTGACAATTCTAGTAATTATACATTCGCACTAAAGATCAATTGTAAATATGGCACAAAATAAGGATAGAAATAAGGAACCACAAAACGTTGACGATGCATTGTTTTTTAATCGTTTACCCTTTTTTCTTTGTTTTTCTTTCCTTTTTTCTATTTCGTGTATGTGTTGTTTGTATATTTTAATTATAAAATCAATAAAGTTTATTTTTTTTAAAAAAAGAACAAAAAATTACTGTTGATGGCACCCAGCTAACAAATGTGAGCAGTTTCAAAAACTTGGGAAACATCTCAAGTGATCTGTCTTTAGAAAGAAATTGATTCCAGGATCAGCAAAGGCAGCCATGCATAGGGGCAATATAACATCCATATCTCCATAAAGCTAAAGTCTACAGAACTGTCCTTATCCATTCTCTCCTGTAAGGATGTGAGTCCTGACTCTCCTCATCAAACAACTGGAGAAATTTCAAATGTGCAATCTCCATTTCATCTTTGGCATTACTTGACTGAGACCGTGTCTCTAGCTTGGAGATCATGAATAGTGCAGAGTCTACCAGTATTGAGTCTCTGGTTTTCAGAGCCCAGAAAAGTCATCAGAATGGCTGATAAACCAGTTGCTCTATAGCAGGGGTATCAAACTCAAGGTAGAGGGCCTAGATCTAACCTGTGGAGTGCTTAGACTGGCCTGTGGAAACAGCAAAGTACTGACCCACAGGGCTTCTGCCAGCAAAAACATAGCTCCCGAGCTCCATTTTCACTAGTAGAGGGGTTTTAAGAAGCCATCGCAGCCGAAACAGAGCTCGGGAGCCCATTTTTGCTAGCAAAGCATTTGGGCCACCACAGGCACTCCTGACATGAATGACATCGAGCTAGCCATGCCTACTCTGGCCTCAGCCACCTGCCAACCCCCCAGCCTGAGGTCAAACACAACCCTGATGCAGCCCTCAATGAAATTGAATTTGACACCCCTGCTCTATAGTGTACTGGAGTCTGGGAAAAGGCCTCAAGATTGACTATATAAGTGCTACAAAGACACTGTGAAAGAAAACCTATACCAGTGTAACATGGCCAAGGGAACTAGAAGATGGAGCTGCTGAAAGAGCCTTCTGGAGAACTCTGCTAAGAAGCATCCATAGACGTTAAAGATAAGTGCCCCCCAAAACATGAGCAGTGTCATAGAATAGCATCCACTATAATAATGGACTTCCAGTGCCCTCCTGTTGGGACTCTGTTCTTGCACTCTGTACTTGCAAAGTGAACTTTAGAGCCCTCTCTGTGTTTACATAAGAACTGCACAACAGTGTCTTTTTCAAACTCAAAGGACTACCATATTGTGTAGTACACATCAGGGTTGTTTTTTTCCTTCCCCCTCACTCGCTCACTCTTTTTTTATTTTGGTCCCTTTGTATATTTTTCCTTCCACCTTTGTATATAAAAGAAAAAGACAGAGAATGTAAGATATTCTGAATCACTTTAAATTATAAATAAACAAATCTACATTCATTGTTCATATATCCCATGCAGTTGGGACTAGATTTACAGAAACTAATTGTTAAAACTAGTCTGCACAGAACAAAAAACAGTGAATGTTTCAGAGAAAACATATCTTTCAGGAGGATTTGATTTTCAATACATACAGTATGTAACATAAGGGCAAGATTAAAATCATTTGCTATATGAATGATATGCCAAGTCAATCATATCTGAGAAAAGAATAAAAACCATCCCCCAAGATAATAAGCTGATGACTACTGCAAATTGGACCCCTATGAATTATTCAGATGGTAGAATTAGGCTGTTTGAAAAAATAGTTCTATAGAATTATAAGAATACATAAATACAATTAGATGAATTTTTAATACTGCATGTTATTATTTTTATGCATTTTAATATGTTTTTTTTGTGTGGTGGACTTTTTGTTCTTCATATTATTATTATTATTTGCAATAACTGTACTAGAGCCAATCATAACTTAGCGATTTGACAATCTCCATGGCACATAATTTTTGTGTAACATTTGGCAGTGTAGAACTCTGTAGCATACACTCTGTTCTAGAAGAAGACTGAGATTTCCTGCAGTAGAAAGAGATATCCCTGTAATGCATGTTTTGACATGTGTTATATGGAGTGGTGGATATCTGCTAGGGTATAAATTAATAACTTATGCATCATGCACATAATCCTGGCAGACTCCATGTTTCTGCTTGTCTGTTCCTGTGTCAGACTCCATAAACTGTTAAAGCTGGGAGGTTTGAGTCAGAAACCTCATTGTGCACATGTCACTTATTACATCTTCTATATTAACAAAACAGTATTTCAAAAAATTCAAGACTTTCCTGAATCTGTCTTTGTGCTTCACTGCTTAATCTGAAAATCAGGTAATGTCACAAAAAAAAACCCTGATAGAAGAGAAGCTTGGTATGGTATTATTTTCTTCTTCTTCTTCTTCTTCTTCTTCTTCTTCTTCTTCTTCTTCTTCTTCTTCTTCTTCTTCTTCTTCTTCTTCTTCCTAGCTTCCTGCAAAATACATTTTATTCAGCTCTAATAATGTTCCAACATTAACTTTACTTTTCCCTTCTAAAGTATCTTCAGGCTAATACAATTCACTTTGAAGAGAAAACAAGCAGGAAGAATGTGCTTCATTCCATGCTGCCAGTTATTTCTACCTCAAATGTTCTCCTCCTACCCTTTCAGTTCCTTTAACCTTTATCTTCTTGCCATGTTTAAAAGATACACAAAGGCCTGAAGTTTATGGAAGAAATCTTCAGTGAGAAACAACCAGTAGGGGAAAGGTTAAACACTCTTTTGGCTCATCTTTTGTTCAGAAGAACTCCATGCACTAGCTCAACAGTAAAGTGATTGCATGAATGCCCAAAGCATATGAAGGCCTTTTCATACTCAGTCTTTCAAAAATTGAACAGTGAGGAAAATAGCAAAAACAATTTCTGAACTTTCAACTGTAAACTCTCTTTTTTGTTCAAATTGGTTGTATTTTCTTCTGGGAATTAGACACCATGTAGCTTATACCTAGGTCAGAAAGAAATGAATCGAAACTGAACAGAACTTAGATAGGTACAGAAAGCATTGTTATGCCCATGTTTATTGTTGATAGATTCTGATCTAAATCTGCCAGATCTTGCTGATTTCTACAAGCAAAGACTGCTTGTGCACTGTTTAGTTAAAATATACCTTTTTTTTTTAGTAGAAGACACACTTCTTCCTCCAAAAAAAGTGGGTGGAAATGTCTGTGTATCTTATGCAGCAAATATTGTGGTGGGGGGAGGGGATTGATGCGGCACCAATCAGCTGTTCTAGAATGGACCGCAGTGATAGAAAATGGGCTAAGGGGAACAGGCCACAATGGCAGTGGCAAATGGGTGGCGGTGAATGGGACACAGCGGCAACAGCAAATGGGCCACAGCAAATGGACAGTGGCAGCAGCAGTGAATAGGCTGTAGTAAATGGGCCACGGCAGCAAACGGACCACAGCAAACAGGCCAGATTTTGGGAGGCAGAGGCAGATTTTTTTTCTTCTTTTCCTCCCAAAAAGCTAGGTGTATCTTATGCTCCGGAGTGATGTATACTCCAAAAACTGTGGATAAATTCTACTTCCAAGCTGTATTGAGTAGATGCTTATGAGGCAAAAATATGTAATAGAAGATTGAAATTTCCAGTACTGGATATGACACAAATGCTGTTTGTATCTTAATATGCTTTTTTGTCTATCATCATGATAGAGCCATAGTGGTGCAGTAGTTAGAATGCAGTACTGCAGGCTACTTCTGCTGACTGCCCGCTGTCCGAAATTCAGCAGTTCAATTCTCACCAGCTCAGGGTTGACCCAGGTTGTTGGGCCAATATGCTGACTCTGTCAACTGCTTAGAGAGGGTTGTAAAACACTGTAAAGCAGTATATAAGTCTAAATTCTATTGCTATCATCATCATCATCATCATCACCATTCTCCTCCTCCTCATTATCATCATTCTTACCATCATTCACATTTTATGTGATCACCCATCTTACAAAAGCAATTCTGGCCAGCTAGCATAAGATTAAAACTAATAATGAAATAAGTAATGATGTAATATGCATAATATATTATAAAATGGCAAGTGAAGTAGAGGACATTTTACAATTATAACAGTTTCAAATTCTGTCTGAAATTTTAAAAAGTGGTAATCTGTCCTACATATAAAAATACCAAAGTGAACAAGCTTATTCATTATATTATGCTTAATACTGTGAGATGTTGATAGCTAGACCTATAAATGAGTAAAAGAAAATTAGGTACCATTAGACGCTCAATGATTAGTTATTTAACGTATGACTTAATATTTCTTCCTATTGTATTTTTGCTGTTCTTCTTTGGAATTTTGCTGTTCAATAGACTCTTGGATATAACAATATCATCCCATATATTACAATCTTTAAAAAACAAACAAACCAAGTTTTATTCAGTTTTTCACATGAATTACAAAACAAAAAAGCTCTTTTCAGTGGACAACATATTTCTGAGTCACCACTTTTACATGCAAATATGACAATAGTTATATATTCATTTTTTACATTCAATTGACTATCTTATCCAATTCAGAGTCCAGAGATTAAAGGAGCTGATTCCATGTTTTTTATTCAGAAAGGTTGTGTTGTTGGCAGATAAATGATTTTCAGGGAAAGTTACATTGTATGAGGCACTGAGAGTACAGAACTGAAAATTAAAACTACCAAGCATCAAAGTACTTGGTTTGACAGGGAGATGGTGTGAACAATTGCAGGTTAAATATAAATGGCAAAAAAAAAACTAGGGTAACTCATGAATTTGTGTATATGAATAATGTGTTTATTAAAGGTGGGAAAAGATATGAATAAATTTTAAGGTGCACAAATATTGATAGAAAAGTAGTAAATTAGTAAGTGGCATTCCTCTTGGGAGGAATGAAAGAAAATAGTAAACAACATGTGTATAAGGGAGTACTTCAGCCCACTTCATTGAGAGGATGAAAGAGTTAGATGTATCAAAAATATAAAAATGTAGCCAATTGAAACAGATTACTTTAGAACTGGGGGTGAAAAAAAAAGTGATAAGATGATGACTAAATAGATAACTGAAGGTGAATTTAATAGAAAAGTGAGTAACCTACATGAAAGGTGATTTTGGTCATACACAGAGAATGACAGGTTCAAATGAAAAAGATATGAAGGAAGAATGAATTGGACAGCAGGAGGAGATAAAAACTACTGGGTTTGAATGCATTGAAAAGATACCAAAAAAAGCAGAATGACAAGTTTTTAAAAACAACGAATTGTATAACTTAAATGGATGTGATGGAAGCAGCAATCATTTTCAAGGACAGAAAGACATAATACAGAGAGTGCTATGGTTTAAACTTGTTACTAGCCTCCATTTTCTTTTACTTAAAATATTTTTTCTCTAATATTTACTTTTTTAATTAATATGTACTAGTTTTCTGTGCTTTGCAAAAAATTTCTCATCCCAAAGTAGAATAATGTGATAGGCATGTAGGATGTCAGCCAAGGGCTGTTGGTCTTAAAAGGTAAATGTTATTGCTGGATTCAGGGCAGTATGACTTCAAATACCAGTTGCATTGGAATTAACCATTGGAGAGTATACTTCCATCAACCTGTTTGTGAGCACACCAGAGGGTTCTGATTGGCCATTAAGACGAACAAAATTCTGGATTACAACATGCCTTGATCTGATGCATTAGGATTATTGTTACGCTTTATATTTACAGCTCTAATGTATGCAGGTGGCCCTTGACATATGACCACAATTGAGACCACAATTTATGTTACTAAGCAAGGTAGTTGGAAGTGTGGCATGCCTGATGTTATGACCTTTTTTTGCTATAGTTGTTAAGTGAATCACTACAGTTGTAAGTGAATCACAAGACTGTTAAGCAAACCCAGCTTTCCCTATTGATTTTGCTTTTCAGAAACTGGCTGGGAAGGTCGCAAATGGTGATCACATGACCACAAAAAGCTGCAAACATGCTGGCTGCCAAGCGCCCAAATGTTGATCATGTGACCATGGGTATGCTATGAGAGTGAAAAGAGCAAATCACTTTTTTTTCAGTGCTGTTGTAACTTTCGCTAAATGAATGGTAGTATTTCTGATTGGCTTTTATTTCAATGAAATTAGGCTCTTATTCAGGGAAGATGGACCCTCTATACATGAACAATGATGTCCATCTATAGGGAAGAAGAATAGTCCTTAACCTAGGCCCTTTAATTGTCAAAATCACACCATTATTATCTCTAATTGAGGATTTTATTTTTTGAAACTAAAAATCTCATCAACAACAAGGAATCGTGAGGAAAGGATTATACATGAAAAGCTTGAAAGAAAAACATTTTCTCCTACCTATCTTTTCTATAAGCTGTGGTCCACATAAAGATCATGCCCTTGCTTATTTATTCTGGTATAAAAGAAAATTGGATGATCTGTACAATACATTGTTTATTGTTGTAGTTTAGTCTTTAGCTTTCTCAAGTTAAGTAAACCAAGTTCCTTCAGTTCTTCTATGCAGAATTTATATTACCTTTCTTGTACTTTTTTTGTACATGTTTAATCCATTCCGATTTCTCTAGATTTTTTTAAAAAAACATTAAAAATGTGACACTCAGAACAGGGCACAGTCCTTTAGATGACAGCTGGCTAGGGCATAATAAAATGGAGTTATGGCCTTTCTTCACATGAATGCACGAAGGGCTTCAGACAACTAGAGAACAGGAATGTAAATAAGGCTACTTTGCACTCTCCTATCCCACTTCACAAATTCAGTCACAAATTCATACTTACGTTTGTTTTAACTTGAGTGCTGCTTTCCATGTGATCAAGGACTGCTATAAAATATGATTCTGCAAATAACTGTATTTGCATTCATGCAAATGTGAATAAAACTCTGGCTGAATGCAGGGAGCTCTTAGAGAAAAGGGGGAAAGCATTCTCTGTCAAACTGAACCCCTCCAGATGTTCTGCTAAATGCCTGAAGGAGATTTATTGCCCCTGATTAGAAAGCAATAGTTCTGTTCATTTAGCTTAAACTGTAGACTGCTTTTTTTCACATACAGGTAATTCTACTTATTACTACAAACTCAGCCCTGTTTTGTTTTCTACAAACACCAAGCTAGATGTAGCCTATCCTCGATCCATGCACTTGAACTCATTATTTTTTCTATATGTAGTATTTGTTGATTTTTGTATTAGTATTTGTATTAGTATTAGATTAGTATCAGCCTTACTTCTGATTTTTCAAAATACTTTTTTAAAACTATTTTTGTGTGTCAACTGGCTACAGTTCTGTTCCATTTGCAGAAACAATACATTGCTCCCATCCTTAATAATTCCTTAATTAAAGAATATTGAAGAATACAAATCATTGAACAGCCTTCTCTCCAGTTACATAGTTAACTAGTATCATTTTTCCAACCACAGAGCCAATCGATGGTCTTAATTAGCTATCTTAAATTTAACTCAACTAAAATGTCATCAAAATGTTGAAATCAGGATAAATTCCATCTACAGCATTCTCAAAATGCACCTAACAAATAGCTCTGTACAGCTGCAGTTTTAATACGTTGCCAAACTCTCCACTCCTGACCTGTGACTTCCATATCTGTATTCTGAAGTTGCAATTGATTTGTATTTCTGCCCAGGTCTGCCCAGGGTACAAAGGTGTGGAAACTTGACTCTGTATTTAATACTCCTCTTGGGACATCTGACTATTCTGCCACAAAGAAATTGCAAAACGAATAAAAGAACTGTGTTTTTCTTTAAAGAAAGTCATAATTTAATATTGCTGTTATTAAACAAGTAGACTGAACATCTGCAGAGGTAAACAGGTGGACAAGAATGAGTTATAAATATTTGTGAGCGCAATCATTACTAACATCATTTCATAGTCCATAATTATAGCAATAAAACTTAGACGTATATATCACTTCATAGTGCTTTTACAGCCCTCTGTAAGTGATTTACAGAGTCGGCATAGTGACCCCAACAATCTGAGTCCCTATTTACTCATCTTGGAAGGATACAAGGTTGAGTTAACCTTGAGCTGGCCAGGATTGCACTCCTGGCAGTGAGCTGAATTAGCCTGCAATACTGCATTCTAACCATTGCTCCACCATGGCTCCTAATGCTTTTATTTCATATCCCAAACAGGTATTGTAGTAGCAGCCCCATAAAGCAAAACAAAAATTGCAAGAACCGCACTGAAGCTTAACATGGTCTCTAAACAGAAGGTATGTTAATCATTATTTCATAGACCCTGCAACATTCTCCTTAACACCTGTGTTGCTCTTCTAATTTAGATTTAGATCTGACTAATGCAAGTACGGATCACTGACATTTCAAATATGGCTTTAATCTAGATGTAAATTTGTTTTTTGCAGCAAGTTTGGGGCAATAAGTTAAGCAATGGTACAGTTCTTCAGCTCTGAGTCATGTATACAAAAGCCTCCATCCGGAGTCATAAATTGTAACTATACAAGGAGATGGAAACACAAATGATTCCATCACAGTAAGCCTGAAGGGAGAGTATAATCATATTTGTCTCAAAAAGGGCCTCCTCAGCTGGAAAGCCCAGGCACAGCAGAAGCTGTAATTCTTTTGACTAAACATAGGTAGAGAAAATAGAAAAACTGACCAGACAGGGTTCCTGATTGCCTAAAGGATGGTGATAAATCATGTTTGCTCCATTGCAAGTAAAATGTTCCTTTATACTTTCCCACTCAGTGAATGAATTTTAGGAATGGACACAGTACACATTTACAGTATATGAAAAGGGGCTGCTTTGGTTTGGAGGAAAACTGGAGGCTAAAGAGAGATGCAATCAGAGCCATGCAATCAAAGCCTCAGTGCTTTTGCATTTGTGTTGATGTCATACACCAAATACAAAGAAAAGGGACTTCAACCATTAAGCTTCAATAATCATCTGGATTTATTTTAGCTTTCCTGCTGGAATTACTTTTAAGAAAATTGTACGAATTGCAAAATGGTTGATTCCATCCATTTTTTTTTCTGGATAAGTATAAAGAACAAAAGTGCCAAGTACATCTCCCTCTTTTTTTAGCTTTACTTAATTCCAACTATTTTGTTTCTAAAACTAGCTGAAACAATTCATCAAATAAGGCTACCCAACTTATTAAAACTCTGGATTTGTTCCATTACTTGTCTCTGATTACTAATGACAAAGTGGACAATTTCCATGTTCAATTTCTTTTTTTCTTATTGTAGATTATATGTAGGTTTTCTATCTGATAAATGGTTCCATAATTCCACAAAAACTATTTCAATCCCATTTGCATGGTAGACAGTAGACCATGCCATCAAGATAACATTAAAATGGAACTTATATGAAAATATCTTTGCTGAAAAATATGCTTTTATTGGACTTCATGACTGACATAAGGTACATAAAGTTAAGTAAATGGGAGACAATAGTAGCTATTCCTCAGTTATTGTCCTTTAATTTCTACTGATGCTTCAGAATGGGAAGTTTTGATTAATAGAAATATATTTAACTTAGTGTATAAACATAACATATTTGAATTTATCATATCAAACACTGACCTAGTTTAACAATATGCATGATTAAAATCCACAAAAATCTTAATAATACTTTTTGAGAGCTTTAATAATTCTTAAAATTAATATATTAATATCTTATACACATTATTATTTGCTACATAAGGAGCCAGTTTGTTGTGGAGGTTAATACACCAGTCTAGAACTGAAAAACTGTGAATTCTAGCCCACCTTGTGCACAAAGCCAATTGGCGACCTTGTGCCAGTCATTTTGTCTCAGCTGGATCAGAAGCTGGCAATGCAGTGATGTGACACTACTACTGCATGAGCTTTTTATTGGGTTATGGGTGCTAGTTGGGTGCTAATTCAAGGTGCTAGTTTTCATCTTTAAATCCCTACATGGACCAGGTTATTTGTGGGGGCACGTATCCCCAATGGTTTCTTCCTAGAACTGGTAGGGTAGGCATGCTCCAGTTCCCCCTGATAAAGCAGTGGCATCTGGTTGGGTATGGGAAACATGCCTTCTCTGTCATGGTGCTTGCCTCCCCAAAGATATATGGATGGCCTCAACCTTGTTGGCCTTCAGGAAAGCAGTGAAGACCTGACTTTTCCCTCGGGCCCTGGGTCATACTGTTGATAGAGGTGTGGCATGAGGTGGTTGATGGATGGATGTGAGTTTTTATCTGAGCCTCGTTGTTTTAAATGACTGTTTTACTACATTGATATTTTATTTTGTTCATCACCCAGGATTCCTTTTGGTGTGTGGGGGGAGGCTATATACATTTATTTATTTATTTACTTATTTATTGTTAGTTAGTTAGTTAGTTAGTTAGTTAGTTAGTTAGTTAGTTATGGAAGGAAGGAAGTTAGGAAGGAAGGAAGGAAGGAAGGAAGGAAGGAAGGAAGAAAGGAAGGAACTGGTTTGTTGGTTTTATGTAGAACAAGGAGGGCTGATAACCCTCACTCAAAATGGGCAGAGTTCATATCACTGAAGAGACTTGTTAGATAAAATAGGAAGGAGCATGCTGAAGGCCAGAAAAAGATACAGAATGCCAAGGGATAATTACTATCAATACAGAGAGCATATGGAATGCAGGAAAATAATGGAATAAAAGATAAATGTTTTTATCAACTGAAGGAAAGCCAACTGCAAGAGTCCTTGAGAATGAGAAAATTGTTGCTATTTTCTTAACTCTAACATTAGGAAGTATCATAAGTTGAGCTAGAAAGTGCTCACCCAAGTTAAATACATTTATATTATATTATATATGTTTGATTACCCAATCCTGAGTATAGAGGGAAAATGCTTTTTGCATGACCAATTTAAAAATGAAACCATGGGCAGAGGTGAACATGTGTTACTAAATGTCATGTGTTACTAAAAATAATCCTTATTGTTTCCTGATGTGTTTATTTAATTAAAAATAAAAGTAGAATGTTGTTTATTTTATCAGAGGTCTAGGTAATTAATAAAACCTGGGGAAGGGGACCCAAAACACTGTCTTGTATTTCTTGCAATCAAATTTTTAGAACTCATACAATGTCCCCATGACTTTTATCTTATAGTAGTCAAAGCATCTCTGTGTCATTGTGTTTATATATGCAAGATCTCTGCCAGATCTGGAACCCACCATGGATAATTATTTTACAAAAATTATCCCCTGGTGCTTTATTACAAAGAAGCCCTTTAATTATCCTTTTTATATACAAGAATATTATTGTATTATGCATAACCCTTTCAGATTCTTGTTATGCGTCCCAGCTAAGGGCAGTGAAGCAAGATAGAAAACAAATAGAACACAGGTGGAAGGGAACTCATCTTGAATCTGATTGAACAGTAGTCACTTTCTCCTTCTCCATTGTTATCTAATGGGATTTTAAATGGGATCAAGTACAAAATCAGAATGGAGTCCTGGCCTTGGGAATGTGGAAAGAATGACTAAAATGCTAAGGGAGAAGTTTCAGAAAAGATGACACAGCCTTGAGAAAGAGAAAAGCATGAGAAGAGAGAAATAAAATTAAAATACCCTGTCATGATTTTCTTTGGAACAGGAATAGACAAAAAACTATCAGGCTTTCAATAATTCTGTTGTTCTCCCTTATAAATTAGAACATTGCTGAAATCCTACTATCTGTGTCTTGGTGTTACCTATCATGAAGGACTAATAGATAGTAAGCTCTGTAGCTCATCATGATACATTAGCTAGTTGCCCATTCCTGAAAAAAGTCATTGGTTCATTTTTTGAGAGTAATGAAACAAAATAAGTTTGCTAAGCCTCTGAAGAGTACAGCGCACATAAAATCCCACCCCATCTCCCCAATTTTCTGAAAAAAATAGGGAAAAATAATACTCTTGTATAAAATGTAATAGCATCTTCTACTGGATTTGGTAGTTTGGTAACAACTTCTCACCTGAATTTCTTTCTATCATTAAAATGAATTTTGATTTTCTCCAATCGTCTTTTCCAATTTGGCAGTTTCCAGGTGCATCAAGGCCACAACTTTTAGCATTTCCAGAAATTGTATTTCCAATATTACTGGACGATGTGATGTTGGGAAAGGCTGCTCTGCTTGCATTAATCCTTTTCTGTGAACCTTATCTCCCTCATCAGAGCTTGATACCTCAAGTCAATGTTCCTCATAAAAGATATTTCTCCATTTTTGGTTTCCATTTCCCAAGTCTCTGTTTATTTTGTTCCAAGGCTTATAACAGATTAAGCTGAAATCCTTATCAAGTTTTCTTCCACATAAGTGGGCATAGATTTTCCTTAGCAATGGACTACTTAACTAGATAGTAAAGGTCTTGTTTTGATTTAACAGCATTTCCTTAGTCATCCATATTAGTGTGAACACGAAAAAGAGTATTTATATAGGTTAATGCTGCACCTGACTTACAAACAGATGGCAGTATTGGGTGACTAATTGATTTCAAAAGGAGGTAAGCAGCATTAGATCTGCTTTATTACCTGGAAAGGCCACCAGGAAATACTAAAGCTGTAAGCTATCCTGGGAAATTGAAGAAAAATCCCAGAAGATTCTGTTTCATTGCCAAGAAAGCTGCTGAGATATGTAAAAGTGGTTACAGAAGGTGGGTGTGATGTGCAGAAATATTTGTTTTAATATCTCTCTCTCCACCTGCCAGAAATAGAGGCATGAGATTAGTCATTTCTGTAGGTCTTAGTGCCAATGAACTATATACAGGGAGGTGATATGGGATAAAAAGGAGACAGAGACCTTCCCAGCAACTTAAAAGTTTCACTTTATTTTTCTGCTCTGAGTAAAAACCAAAACAAACCTAGAGACAGAAGCATACAAGGTCAACTTTCTTTGCAAACCCAGCCTATGAAAATCTGTTATCTATATTGTATGGTTCATTTTATTTGTTTGACAATATTATCTGACAGTTCCTTACAGATTTATAACAAAAGGTGTAGAATATATTATCTCTTCACTTCCAAGCTTAGAAACAGTATTTTCCTTTAACTTTAATTTTAATGATGCAAATAAAAGAACCCAGTTATAATTTGTATAATTGTTTCCTCTTTTTTAAAAAAGTTACTAAGTGACTGGGACTTATTTTATTTTTCATTTTTGAGCACAAGATCACGGATAGGCCACATATTTTGCATTCAAGGGTAGGAAGGGCTCACACACTCTGAATAAGTGAGAAAACTTATAATTTGGGCCTTTTAAAATTCATTTTAGGCTTTGAAAGGGAATGATAAAACAATATTTGAATTATATTGTATTTTTAAATTCTATTCTGGAATATCAAAATAACACAAAACTCCATGCTGATAGTTCTCAATATTTTGTCACTAATTTTTAAGGAAGAATTAGAAGAAATCGGACAGTGGTTTTTTTAAGTAAAAATAAGTAAAATGGTTGATATCATGATGCAAACTCCAACCCTTTTTAGCATTACATTTTGAATTCGTATTTTCAAAAGTGGCAGAGCTTCCAACCACTGTTTTGATAATTTTAACACACACCCTTCCACAGATGCTAATGGAAAAATGAATGAGTGAACAGTGGAAAACCAACAGCTCACATTGCCTCCATTTTTAAAAAAGGTCATCCCACAGATCATTTGGATTCCAAAATTAGGCCTGCCACCAGACTGAAATTAATCTAGACAAACTTTTTTTCATTTAAGAAGCCACTATCTATCAGCAAGAAAATGATTAAGTATGTTGTCCAGGAAGAGGAAGTTAAGTGACTGGGTGATAGCTATTTTCATTTTCTAGGTCCAGATTTGATTTCTTCAGTAGTCTAATTATGTCTTGTGAGAGCTACTTTTGGCAAGACCTAAAGGAAACAACCTGAAGCCAGAGAATGTTTTTGCCATAAATAGGGATAGGCGGAGATTCTTATTTTCACCCAAACATGAGAGATTTTAACCCTGTTGCACTGCACAGGCAGAAGAAAAAGCATCAACTATTAAGCCTGGATTGTCTATATATTTAGAAATCACTGGAATTCTTTCTCACCAACTTTCCTAGTTCTTGCAGTAAACTTGCTTGACAGAGTATCTGCCTCCTGGAATTACTCCCTGCACAATTTCCAATTCTATTATTAGCCTAGAGAATCTTGACACTACCTCTTTTAAAGAAGCGGATTCTCCTCTTTCACAAGAAGGAATTTTTGATCTGCTGGACTCAACTAAAAAGTTTGTTCTAGCTCTACTTTACCAAGACTGCATATTTCCATCACAATCTAGTACTTCATCTCCTTAAAATGATGTCCTAATTTGGGGAGAAATAAAACTAAGTTTTAATCTGAATGAGTAACAAAGGCAGTATGCAATTATTACTCCCGTGATCAAAAGTAAGCAACCTGATACTAGTTCAGGCTATTAGCAAACAAGAAATGGATACAGATTATCCCTCCTACCCAAAGGGAATTATTTCCAGCCTGTTAGATACAGTGGAAAAGAGAAAGAGACACACAAAATGTAGCATTGATTGTAGAATAAACAGAGCTTCTATTTGATATAGAACAGTTGCTGGAATTTTTTCATATGACTTTATATGATAAATCTGTTTATCTGAATCTGTGCCCTGGGAAATATATTCTTGCAATATTTTGCCTTGCCAACCAAGAAACGCCTGATGGACAATTCTCTATATTGGACTCATCTATTTTTTTCTAACAGGCTTTCTCATTTACTCTTAGTATTTCAAATTCAATTATTAAATTGACTGCTTGAGTTTTGATGTTGGATACCATTTACTTAATATCTTTTACCTTGTAGAAAAGATTCCTCGCTAATTTTCTCATCAATAGAGTATGTGCAGATACCATTTCATATGAATTATTTTCTTCTCTGATAGTTAAATTTGCTGACAGAGATTGGTTTAAAACGGTCTGTTTGTGCTTCATTTGTTGCTCATTTAATTGCACTTCTAAGAGTGAATGGGCTTAGAAGGGATCAATAGACCAATTACCTTATGCATCCAAATGATTAACAGAAGTATCTTTTGCATCTGCTGGGATAGATTTCTGACAAAGATTTAGGGTATATTTAGTATTGAATAAAGCTTCCATTCCAGTTTTAACATGTTTTAAGAAAAGACTTGGGAATTGTATTTTTGGAATAGATGCTGCATTCAATTTGTTTTTCTTAATTATCATCTTTATTTTTTCCCTGACAACAAACTACTGTATCCTGTCAGTGGTAGCATTGCGTGAAATGGGCAGCCACGTAAATATGATTAAAAATAAGTAAATAACATAGTAACAAATGGTATGAAAAACTTGATCTGAGTTGGCAGGCAGCCTCCCATATACAGGTAGTCCTCAACTTACAACAGTTCATTCAGTAACTGTTTAAAATTACAACAGCAGTGAAAAAAGTGACTTATGACTGTTTTTTTCACATTTACAATCATTGCAGCATTCCCCTGGTCATGTGATCAAAATTCAGACTTTTGTTGAGGTAATTCCCCGTTAGGAGAATGAGCGCATACAGGGAGACGTAGTGAGAGAAGTGTTTGAATAATACAGACACAGCATATAGATACATTGTACAGTAAATATAGGTTTTTACTTCCCTATACATTTAAGCAAAGTTCAAACACAGTCCAAAGTCATTAACAGGTAAGGCAGTCAGTGTACAGTCCAGGGATAATCCAATAACAAAGTCCAGTATTAAAAAACAGTTCAGTAACAGACTTACATCAAATCCATGAATAACAGTCAATTAGAAGGAATGGCAATACTCTTCAACAAAAGGAAACAGAAACTCACTGAGACTTCTTCTAAGACTAAGACTAAGACTAAACAACCTAGGTTTCTGGCTCCATCTTATGGTCGTTTAAGAAACCACACCCAATTACACTTTTAGCATTCCCTTAAAGAGACAGTATTAAAATGTCTATCCTGGTTTATATATTT